>JAQHUG010000758.1:158534-192530 GCA_028555095.1 Dicrostonyx torquatus | reverse complement strand
CCATCCTTCCACCAGTTCATTCATTCACCTGTTCTCCTATTCATTCACTCTTCCACTTACACACCCACCCTCCACCCATACATCAAACAGGTACTGTGCAAGGCAGGCCCCACCCTTGGTGCTGGGGACTATGGAAGTGGGACACATATGCTCATGTTCTAACACACCTATTCTGAAGGAGGGAAATGAATCAAAGAGAAAACACAGACAGGTGTACATTTTTAAGTGGCTAATACCTTGAAGAAAGTTGTGCTTGGAAAGCTATGCTGGGTGGCACTTTTGAGTAGAGAGTCTAGAGAATCTCCATAGAGCAGAAGCCTGGGGGCCGTGAAAGATGAACCCTGTGGATATGGGGATGGTGGCCCCGGCAGGGGATGCTGCCTGTGGAAAGGTCCTGAGGTAGGGGCAGGCAGGTGGCTATGTGCCCAGGGTAGTGGCCATCCCAGGGTTGCTGGTGGAGGTCAGACTGAAGCATTTTCAGACTGGTTGGTGCCCATGAGGCCTAAGACTCACAGAAAGGATGACAATGTCTTGTTTAGAAGCAGAGGCCCAGATACCACAAGCGTGCACTCCTCTGTGGGAGTGTGTAATCCTTTCACACAGAACTTTGAGGTTGGAGGGCTGAAGAGAAAGGTGGTTTGGGAAAAGATCCTTCAGGATGTGAAGCTCGTTAGACTGCAGGAGAAGCAGGAGTTGAGGTGGAAGGCATTGCGAAGCCTCCAGTCCTAGCAAACCATTCAGGTGTGTGTGTACCTGTGTACACTGGCAGAGCCCTTGGGCAGCATGCCTGAACTGAAAGTAAAAAATAACAGGTTGATTAGTGGCTTGGGTATAGCATTTGCTGTGCGGATACAAGGGTCTCCAGGCACACTGAAAAGCCAGGCATGACCATGGGCACTTTCCTGTAAGCCCAGTGCTGTGAGCTTGCTGGCTACCAGCCTAGCTCCAGGCTCCAATAGAGACTGACTCAATCGGGTGGGTAGTGATAGCGCAGGCCATCTTCCCTCTGATGCATGCACAGGTGTACATGTGCACACACAGCTGAAACTGGACTGTGAAAATACACATGCACAGTGTAGCACGGATAGAGCACGGTGCTGTCTTTGGTGTGCCAGGCAGGGTTGGAGGTCAGTGAACACAACAGGACCTTCCAGACATTTGTGTGATTGAAATAGTGTAACGATGCGTGGACATGGACCTTATCTCCCAGATTTCAGTGCAGCTCAATGGAGGACCGCAGTGTGGGGCCCTGAGGTTGGTGGCCTGAGTCCCACTTCCAGCTGCTGGATTTTGGGGAAGTGTCTTATTTACTCTCCTATTGCCGGGATCAAACACCATCACCAAGGCAACTTATGGAAGAATTGATTTGGACTTGCAGTCAGAGGGATGAGAGTCCACACGATCGAGGAGGGAGTCGTGTTGCAGGAAAAGAGGCCTCCTGATTCCAACAGCAAGCAGGAAGCAGAGAGAGCTTTCTCTAACAGGACCAGACCTCTTAAACCTTGCCAGACAATGCCATCAGTTGAGGACCACGTGTTCAGATGTCACAGACTATGTGGGACATCTTTAATTCAAACCATCACAGGAAAGGAGGGCTGTCCAGGCTCAGAGTCTCAGGGTACAGGTGACATGGCAGGGAAGGCATGTGGCAGGAGTGGCACTGCTGGTCACATGCCATCTACAGTCAGAGGCAGAGACACAGTGCTGGTGTTTGCATTCAGTCCAGGCCCCCAGCCCAGGGAATGTTGCAGCCCACAGTTATGACGTGTCTTCTGTCTGCACGACCCAACCTAGACAACCCGCCACAGACAGGCACAGAGGTAAAGTGAACTCTCATAGGTGTGTTTGGAGGCTTGACTCCTTCCTAACCCCGTATCTAGTCAAGTTGATGACATTAAACATTACAGGAAGTTCTGAAAATCTCCATGACTCAGTTCCCTATTTCTGTTTCTCTTTGTCTTAGCTGCAAGGGAACTTAGGACTTCCTGAGCTAGACCAGTGTTCCACCTCTGAGAGATGCCCCCAGCCCCTCATTGGGGGATTCTGGATGGGGCTCCACCCTGACCACCCCCAGCCCCTCACTGGGGGATTCTAGGCGGAGCTCCACCCTGACCACGCCCCCATCCCCTCATTGGGGGATTCTGGATGGGGCTTCA
Source organism: Dicrostonyx torquatus (assembly GCA_028555095.1). NCBI lineage: Eukaryota > Metazoa > Chordata > Mammalia > Rodentia > Cricetidae > Dicrostonyx > Dicrostonyx torquatus. The sequence continues at coordinate 190,374 of JAQHUG010000758.1, read as the reverse complement.
CCCTGACCACGCCCCCAGCCCCTCACTGGGGGATTCTGGGTGGGGCTCCACCCCTGACCACGCCCCCAACCCCTTCACAGGGAACCTAGTCAATGTTGTTGATTTCCTCTCAAGGTCAAATGTCAAGTTTGGGTGCTGTGGTGACAATTACAAGCATTGTGTTTGGTTCACAGACCCTAGTTTTGGTTCCTCAGATGCCTGGTTCCATCTCTCTTTCACCTTCCTCTGACAGTCTGCTCCAGCCACAGGCCTGCTAGCCTTTCCTCCAATGCATCAGGCACAGTCTGGCGCCGACTGTTTCCTCTGTCTGGAACACTGTCCGTGCTGTTGTCACCTCCTTCAAGCCTTTGCTTAAACGTCAGTCTTTCAACAAGGCTTCCAACACATCACGAAAATCCCCCTTTTCCTGGCACTGTGCAGCCCTTTGTCCTTTTCCATGTGTGTCTGTGCCCTTGCGTGTATGCCCAGCCGTGTGCAGTCTTGTACGCGTGTCTGTAGAGGCACAGTGTCTTCTTCAAGCGCTCTTCTTCCTTCTGCCTTCAAAGATCTCTTTTAAAGGTTTTCCATTGTGAGTATGCGTCTCTGTGGGGACATGCACATTCGCATGCAGGACCCAACTAAAGCCTGAGTCACTGCATCCCGCCTGGCAGCTGGACTTGGGTCCTCTAAAGAAACATGCTTTTAGCTATTTTGCCATCTCTCCAGCCCCACCATCATTTTTGAAGCTGGCCTGTGATCGCTGGGATCCTCCTGTCTCTATGGTCCAGTGCTGGGACTACAGGCGTCCCCACCACGCCCAGCTCTTATGTTGGCGTTTTGGATTTGAACTCTTACCTTCATGCTTGCACCACAAATGCTTTACCCAGAGCATTTCCCTAACCGCACCCCCTAATTTTCTCCTATGGCTCTGCACACCATCTTCTGATAAGCCATATGTAGTCCCTCGGTACACAAGAGACTAGCTTCTCTCGTGGAGTCCAAAATCAGCCTGTGATTTAATCTCCCGCAGGAAATGCTGTGCCATTTTGATAGAAGCGGCTAGTGCCCTCCTCTGGCTTTGACATCATCTACGGGTGCCTCTCCTCAGCTGTTAGAAAGCACATGCCATGGAACCAGCCACTCTACTGTTTAGGGAATGGTGACGAGAGCAACCGTTCTGTGAGCTGAGTACAGCACAATTAAAAAAAAAAAAAAAAAAAAAAAGCCGGGCGGTGGTGGCGCACGCTTTTAATCCCAGCACTCGGGAGGCAGAGGCAGGCGGATCTTTGTGAGTTCGAGACCAGCCTGGTCTACAAGAGCTAGTTCCAGCACAGACTCCAAAGCCACAGAGAAACCCTGTCTCGAAAAAAAAAAAAAAAAACAAAACTAAACCCCTGTGTTTATAAAAAACAGAGTCTCTTACCCAGGTTGCCCTCGAATTCACTGTGTAGCCAAGGATGTTTTAATTTTTATTCTATTTTATATTGTTTTGATTTTCTTTTCTTTCTTTTTTTTTTCAAAGCATTGTCAGTAGTATTGTTTTGGTTTTCTGTGTAATAGCTTTGGCTGTCCTGAAGCTCCCTTTGTAGATTAAGATGGCCTTGAACTCAGAGAGATCATTCTGCCTCTATCTCTTCAGTTCTAGGATTAAAAATAAGATGGGAAGCAACCAAAGAAAGATGACTTCTTTTGGCCTACACACATGCACAGGTGCACACCCACACACACATACACACATGCATGGATGTGCTCACACATATGCACGCGTGCACACACATACACTCATGTGCACACATGCGTGTGCTCGTACTGTACACATACATGCCTGCATGCACACTGACACACTACATACAACCCCCACGGATTAAATTTAATTTAAAATGAAAGCGGAAGAAAGGAAGAAGGCAGGAAGGAAGTAGCTGCTGCCCGCTCTGCTGTCCCCTAAAGAGCAAGGGCTCTACAGGAACAAGAGTGGGGATGGGGCAATGAGAGGGAATGACACCACCATTAGTGAGCCCGCAAAGCACTCCGCTCACATTTCTGTGCCTCTGCTGATGAGCACCCCAAACAGAGGGGAGTCTGTACAGCTATGCAAATCAACCACTCGTAGAGCACATAGCAGACTCCTGCTGATCCAGCCATCCCCTCACCGATGCAACAAACATTCTCGGCGATTCCAGCTCTGGGTGCGGAGTAGCAGCTGGAAGAAAAAGATGAACGCATCAGTGCCCTCAAGAGGGTGACACGGTGCTAAAAAAGAGACAAAAATATCTGAGGGCCAGTGAGACGGCTCAGTGGGTAAAGGCACTTGCTGCCAATCCTGACCATCTCAGTTTGATCCCTGAGTCCCATATGATGCAAGGAAGAAATGACCTCCATACACGCAAATCACATGTACAATGAAAGAATGACTCTTTTCCTCCCCCATATCTGACTGGGCTATGTCTGTGAGCTTAACCAGCCATGGCCCAGACATGTCCACATTTTAAAAGTGTGGCTGGGGAGATGGCTTCGTCAGGGCCTTGGAAACACTAGTATCCAAGTTTGAATTCCCAGCACCCAGGGGAAGAAAGCTAGACCTGGTGTCCACCTCTTAACTCAGCACTGAGAAGACGAAGACAGTGATCCTGGATTCACTGCTCAACAAACCTAACTGAGTCCATGAGGTTCAGCCAATGAGAGACCCTGTCTCAAAACACAAGGTGAACGGGGCCTGAGGTAGGACTTCCAAACTTGTCCTCTGGCCTCTGCATGCATAGCCAACTGGATGGAAGAATGGGACGGGCATCCTGCCTGTGTTGGTCACCATAACTGTTTGGCTTGCTGTCCCCCCAGCTCTCTCCACAGCACTTTCATTCTGTCAGCTGAGATAAGTCACGACAGGAGGGTGTGCAGGTTCCTTGTGGAGAAGGGTCGAGAAGGGATTGGGACACCTGTGTGCTTTCATACCTGGGGAGACATGGTCCTGGAAAGAGTCCACGTGCATATACAGAGGACCAGTGGTAGCTGTCCTTTTAAAACAGGGGTGTGGGGGCCAGCAGGAGGCTCAGGGTGTGAAGTGTTTGCCATGCAACCACGAGGACCTGAGTTGACCAGGCCTGATGGGGCGTGTTTGTAATCCCTGATTGGGAAGGTTGAGATAATAGGATTGCTGGGGTTCTCTGACCAGCCGGACCAGCCTAGTGGGCCCGCTCCAGGTTAACAAAGAGACTGTCCCCCCAAAATAAGGTGGGGGATGAAGAGATGGCTCAAGGGTTGAGAGCACTGGCTGCTCTTGCAGAGGACCCAAGTTCAGGTCCCAGCACCCACATCAGGGAACTCACAACCACTTGTACCTCCAACTTCAGTGGATACAGCACCCTCTTCGGCCATTTCTGGCGCCTGCAGTCATGTGACATATCCATACACAACCCTTCACTGGGGAAATCTAGGCAGGGGCTCCACCCTGACCACGCCGCCAGCCCCTTGCTGGAGGATTCCAGGCGTGTTCTACCTCCAGCTTTTCATTGGGGGTTCCCATCCCTGAGCCACACCCCAGCCCTTAGACTTTTTTACGTTTTGAGTAGAGCTCGTCTGGAGTACAGGCTGCACAGCGGCGTGTGTCTTGCTGGAGAAGTTGGAAGATTCTTAGAGTTGATGCACTTATGCGGTTGAAGGTCACGCTGTTGAGTGTTCTTCTCCCACCGTCCATCCCCTTCTGTCTTGCTGAGGTTGCTGGCTGAGCCCTGCCTTCCCCTCCACTACCCCAAAGTTGTACAGTTGCCCAGTCTTGTAACTTCATGCCTCAGCTGACTGTACTTCCTACCACACACTCACCAGGGCTGTCACCAACCCATATCCGGATTGCTTTTGTGAGAGTCCCTCCTGTTAATCTACCCCCTCTCTCCAGGTTGCAAGCGCTGTAGCATCAGGGCCTATTTCCCTTGTCCACTGCTGGGTCTCTGTGCTGGGTAAACAGTAAACACTTAATGTATGCTTGCTGAGTCAACTAATGACTGGGTTTTGCGTGTCTGACTTTGTGTTAGTTCTCAGTTCTAGAGCGGAGAGGAGGCTCTCTCCTCTCTCTCTTACTCATCTCTCTCCTCTCTTTTCCTCCTTCCCTTCCTCTGTTCTTCTCCCAAGCCCCTCCAATCCCTTCGTCTTCACTTGCCTCCTCCTCTTTCCGTTCCCTTCCCTTTATTGTGTGCCACTCTTCCGGGGGAGACATGAACACATGTCCACGCCCCCCCAGACAGGAGCTGACACCACCAAAGTCCATATTGATGAACCGTGAATGTTCCTGGGGCTGCTTACAGGAATGTGAGTGAGGGGTCCCTTGTGGGAGCAGAAATGACTCAGAGACAGTTGCCTCACTGAGGCCCAGCATGGATGGTGCTTGCTGGAAACCTGGAGGGCACTGCACAGCCTGCAAGCAGGGCAGGCTCTTCCACGTGCCCTGTCCTGTCTGAACTTCTGGGCAATTCAGCCATAAGCTTGATCTTGGGGAGGGAGGGATTTAGAGAATCTGGTCTGTTTTAGGGACTTCCTGTTTACTTTCTGTTGTTTATTCCCTGAGCTTAACATGTTTCTCGGTAGGAGGGAGTGTATCACCTCCTCTTAGGACATCTTGTGTCTTAATGAGCTTCCTTCCAATGTGGAAGGTTTCATCTTAGAGGAAATTGCTACACAACAACTCTCCTCCTTTCCCTCTCTCCCCTCTTCCCTCCCCTCTCCCCTATCTTCCTCTCTTCACCCCATCCTCCTCCTCCTCCTCTCCTATCTTCCTATCTCCTCCTCTATCCTCCTCTCCCCTCTCTTTGCCTTATTTCCTCCCATTTTTGACACAGGGTCTCTATGTGTAACCCTGGCCAACCTCCAACTATGTAACCCAAGCTTATCTCACTTAAAGCCACCCCTCTGCCTCAGTTTCCTGAGGTTGACATTACGGGTGTATACCACCATGCTGCGATTTCGTTCCTGGTTTCAGATGGGGAACTCAAGTGTGAAGGTTGATATGACCTGCCCAAGGCCCCCGCTTACCTATGTTATCCTAACACTCCCTCTGGGTGGAGACTAAGGGCTTGCGGGGGTATGAGGAGAGGGGAGACCGGAGGCAGCCTCACTCCCAGAATGCTTTAGACTTGTGTTGAAGGGTGTGTCATCAGTCCCTTCACTTCAAAGCTCTGGACAGGATGCACAGCATGGCCATCCTCTCAGGGCAGCCCTGTGGCTGTCTCAGTGAGCCAGACAGAGCCTCGAAGATGCCATCCAGCTACCCTTTTCTATCTTCGCCAGCTAGGCTTTCAGGCTTGGTAAGGCATTTCCTGTTTCCCGTGGTCTCCCTGGGTCGGGGTTGTGGGTGTGGAAAGCACAGAAGACAGAATTTGTGTTGAGCCTGGGTGGCTTTTCCCAGCCCCCAGCAGAGGCCTCTAGCCCCCACTGCTACTTCCTTGAACAGAATTATCTCTATTTTGGGCAGAGGCACACGAGAGCCAACTTCCGACTTGACAATGCCTGGCTGCTGATTTGCCTAAGGCCTTGTTGCCCCACTCCCCCGACCACTGTGGCCCTCTTTCATCCTGAAGAAAGAGGGAAGCTGAGGGGTTGTCCCACAAAACACAGAAGAGTCTTCCACATGTCTCTTGCAGCGAGTGAGCGGCTTCCTGGCCTCCTCTCACCTTCTCACATACCTCATGATACTGGGAAGTTCTTCTCGTGGTCTAACCGCAGTCACTACTGCCTTCTGAAGGAGCCCAGCCCTCTAACTAGCCACTCGGAAGCCCTGGAAGGGGTGATGAATCATACCCACTTTGGAGGGGTCATGTGACTGGAGGGAAGGCAGTCTCAGAGCTCAGCTGATCCTCTGAGGTTTTGAGGGGGTTTCCTGTTTTAGGACACCTCTTACCCCTGGTGGCCTGCTGGTTGTCTGGGGTTAGCCCAGGGCCCACAGGACTTCTGGGTGGCGTGTATAACTTCTGCGATCTGCTGGCCCCTCATATGTCCCTATGAGGGCTTGGTTTCCGTGCTCCATCGTGTCCTCCACACTGGTCACAGGTGTGACTCTGGGCGCGTGACGTCCCTTGGCGGGCCTCAGCTTCATTCAGCCATTTTCATCTTTGGTGCCTGTGCCTGTATTTGTACATATTTGTGCATGTGCTTGTGTTTCCATGCACCCATGAAGGTGCGTGTGGAGGCCAGAGGACCACCGTGATGTCTTCCTGAGTCAGTCTTCACGGTGTACTTAAAAAAAAGATTTAACCCTATTATCACCATTATTTTCTTTATATGTGCATGTGTGTGCCTGTGAAGTGTGTGTTCATGAATGCAGATGCCTAGGAGGCCAGAAGAGGGTGTCAGATCCTCCAGAGCTGGAGTCATTAGTGGTTGTGATATGGGCTAGGAACCAAACTTGGGTCCTTGGAAGACAGTCTCAGCTGTGGAACCTTTCTCCAGCCGCCCCCTCCCCCCATTGTATTCAGCACAGGCACTCTTATCAACTCAGCAAGACTGGGAGCCTCCGTCTCCATCTCCTCAGTGCTAGGATTACTAGAGTCCCAGTGCATCCTGGGTTTTGGGCATCAGACCCAGATCCTTGCTTTACCAACTGAGCCAACTCCCAGATTTCCTTCAGTGACTTGGAAATGAAGTTGTTGTCTTTGATGGTTTGATACACGTACACAAGTACTTTGATTACATCTGCTCTGTCACCCTCCTTTAGATCCTTCTTTGTCAACCAGTCCTGCTTATACTTTGAAATCTTTTGTTTTTAGTGGCCCAGGGAGTTGTGTCAGTGTTTCTGACAGGAGTTGGGGGTGAGGACCACACACCAGCGTTGTGTTGCTGAAGAAAATTCCTCTCTCTTCCTTGGAAGCCATTAGCTCCCCAGGGAGGTAGGGTAGGGTCCTCAGGAGCCCCTCCCCCTCCTTTAACATAACTTCTCTTGAACCCCACCCCCAGTCCCAGGTCTTCAAATAGTTTTCCAAATCTAGGAGCGAGTCCTTGAGTGACTCAGTGGATCGAACACTTCTTGGGCATGCATGGGGTCTTGGGTACCACTCACAGCACCATGAAAACCTAACCTGGGGGTGCACTCCCTCATCCCAAGCATACCAAGAGGTGGAGGCAGGATGATCAGGACCACATCCTCATCCTTGGCTATACAGTGAATTTGAGGCCATCCTGGGCTACATGAGAACCTGTCTCACAAACAGGAAGATTGGTTCAAGGGGGAAAACACTTGCCAAGGAAGTGTGCAGGCTGGAGCTTGCTTCCTGGAACCCAGCGGAAAGTGGGGCAGCCCTGGGGTGAGATGGGAGGTGGAAAGAGGGGAGTCCCTGGAGGCTCACAGGCACGAAGCAATGGAGAAACCCTGGCTCAAGCACTGTATACGCCAAGTACCAACACCGAGGGTGTTTTCCAACTTCCATACATGCATACCTGAACTAACACACATGCATGCAAGCAAATGCATGCACACATGCAAATCCTAAACAAAGGAGAGTTTAGACTTCTCTAGGCAAAGAGCAAATGGGCTTAGCTTCACTAGTTACTCGATAGATTTGTAATGAGTTAATGGCCCACCCCATTCCTGCTGTCATTTTACACTGATGCCACATGGGCCAGGAGCTGGGGAGCAATGGTTGCTGAGACCTGAACTCTGCCCTCATGACGAATGGTGCATTTACTGAGATTCCACCATCAGTACAGACCATGTGTCCATTAGTAGAGACTTACCCATTGGAGCAGTAGGCTGATGGTGGCAGAGCTGTGCATTCCAATCATGGTGATGCTTGTGATGATGATGATGGAAATGGTGACAGTGTTGGTGATAGTAAACAATGGTGATAATGATTATGGTGATTATGGTGCTGGTATTGATGGCAATGATGGTGATGCTGATGGTGGTGGCGGTGATGGCGATGGCTGATGCTGATGATAGTGTTGATGATGGTAATGATGATGGTGATGGTGGTGGTGATGCTCATGACTGTGATGACAATGACAATAATTTCCTAATGCTGAGGGCTCACACCAGGTCAAGCTCTTTGCCTGGTCTTATCACCGAATCACCAGATGCCTAAGATGCCATAGACATAGCTCTCCCCTGCACATGTCTCGTCTCCACTTACCTGCTTATCTGTGTGCAACAAGTACTTCCACAGCTTGATAGTGCGTTTCTCGTAGGCTCTTTGGGTCAGGAGTCCTGAAGGGCTCAGCTGGGCAGTTCACCCTTGAGGTTTCTTGTGAGGCCACAGTCAAATGTCGACTGAGGCACTGTCATCTGATGGTCCACTTCCCAGGTGGCTCAGTGATGCAGAACCTCAGATCTCCACAGCACTGATTGAGTAGCCTTTCAACATGGCTGTGGTCAAATGGTGCAAGCAGTCGCAGAGAACCCACAAGGCCACCGTGCCCACTTTTGAAGAGTCCCTTATCGCTACTTTCATTGATACTCTTAGTCACACAAGACCATTTGCTTCAGCATGGCAGAGGATTACAGGAAGGATTACTGCAGTTTCTACATGATTCCTTGGAGCTGGGCACCATGCTGACCACCTTGGAACCTGGCAACCATTATCACACTGTTGGAACACTGTAGATTTATGATGATAACTTTTGAGGACAGAAGAGATAGTGGGTAAAGTGTGAGGACCTGAGTTTGGATCCCCAGGACCTGTGTGGGGTCAGGAATGTACCTGTAATCCCCTGGCACTGGGAGGCAGAGTCAGCCAGCTAGAAAGCTGTGGCATACAGAGAGATTCTGTTTCAGTAGAAAAACTGGGGGCTTGAATGAGGAAGGCAGTGTCAAACTGCCCTCTGCTTGCATACACAGTCCACCTGCACATACAGGACAACTGCATACACTTGCACACACAGGACACCTGCACACACAGTGACACCTGCACATACAGGACACCTGCACACACAGGACACTTGCAAACACAGGACACTTGCACACACAGGACACCTGCACACACAATGACACCTGCACATACAGGACACCTGCACACACAGTGACACCTGCACATACAGGACACCTGCACACACTTGCACACACAGGACACCTGCAACACAGTGACACCTGCACACACAGTGACACCTGCACACACCTGCACACACAGGACACCTGTACACACAGTGACACCTGCACATACAGGACACCTGCACACACCTGCACACACAGTGACACCTGCACATACAGGACACCTGCACACACAGGACACCTGTAACACAGTGACACTTGGACATACAGGACACCTGCACACACAGTGACACCTGCACACACTGTGACACCTGCACATACAGGACACCTGCACACACAGTGACACCTGCACACACCTGCAACACAGTGACACCTGCACATACAGGACACCTGCACACACAGGACACCTGCAACACAGTGACACCTGCACATACAGGACACCTGCACACACCTGCACACACAGTGACACCTGCACACACAGCACACCTGCACACACAGTGACACCTGCATACACAGGACACCTGCACACACCTGCACACACAGTGACACCTACACACACAGGACACCTGCACACACCTGCACACACAGGACACCTGCACACACAGTGACACCTGCACACACCCACACACACAGTAACACCTTTACACACAGGACACCTGCACACACATGCACACACCTGCACACACAGTAACACCTTTACACACAGGACACCTGCACACACATGCACACACATGCACACACAGGACACCTGCACACACCTGCACACACAGTGACACCTGCACACACAGTGACACCTGTACACACAGGACACCTGCACACACTTGCACACACAGTGACACTTGTACACACAGGACACCTGAATACACCTGCACACACCTGCACATACATGCACACACAGGACACCTGCACACACAGTGACACCTGCACATACAGGACACCTGCACACACCTGCACACACAGGACACCTGCACACACCTGCCCACACAGTGACACCTGCACACACAGGACACCTGCACACACCTGCACACACAGGACACCTGCACACAAGTGACACCTGCACATACAGGACACCTGCACACACTTGCACACACAGGACACCTGCACACACTGTGACACCTGCACACACCTACACACACTTGCACACACAGTGACACCTGCACACACCTGCACACACAGTGACACCTGCACACACAGGACACCTGCACACATCTGCACACACATGCAAACACATGCAACATGTCTGATATTTTTAGTATCTTGCAAGGCCAGCAGTCCCACGTGAATTTGCCATTGTCAGAACATCTTAGTTCTTAGTTATCTTAGTGTTGATAATCCTATGGTTTTCTACACAATCTTATGAGTCATGTGCCAAGTGTGATAACTAAAAAAATTAATTTTAGTGGAAATTTGCATTGAGTTTATAGCTCAATCTTGAAAGTTGTTGAAATATGTCCTCCCCCAATCCAAAGCTCAGGGAATGTCTCAGAAGAGGAGGGGGGGAAGAATGTAAGAGACAGAGAGGGATGCTGTGAGATGGTCTGTCTTCTGGGCATGACAGTTGTATTCCTCATGACCTGGCCACAGCTGTGGGTACCTGCACAAGGTCAAGCCAGCAGAGATGGGCGAGTGGCCTGTGCTTGTCCGTCCTTTCTGAGGAGCTGTTGATGGTGCACAATTTCTGGGGGTGAAGAATCATTCTTTACTGAGAGTGTGGCCACAGGTGGGTTTCTCACGTTCCTGCAAATGCCCCACAACCACGCCCATATGGGCAGCACATATATTGAACTTAGTGGACTGTAAAAAACAGAAAGGACATGAGGTTGTGCGAAGACCATGTTGGGTGGGGGTGATTTGGAGGGATTGACAAGGTGGACGCAATCATATTTCATTGTATGTGTGTACAAATTCTCAAGAATGAAGCAAAAATTAATATTAAGAGAAAAAGTATTGGCAAATACCACTTTATTCTTGATATTAAAAATAATTGCTTTGTTTTATGTGATTGAGTGTCTTGTCTGTTCTGTCTGTCTGTGTGTCTTGAGCATGCTTGGTGCCCATGAAGGACACCAGGTCCCCTGCAGCTGGGCTGCATGGATGGTTGTGAGCTATCATGTGGGTGCTCTTAGCCACTGAGCCATCTCTCCAGTCCCGATTCTTTTTTCATGGTTTTAAATCGAGCTACACATTTTTCTCCCCTCCCTTCCTTCCCTCACTCATTCCACCCTTCCCTTGCCCCCAAGCTCGCCATTTACTCAGGAGATCTTGTCTTTTTCTCCTTCCTAGGGGATCCATGCATGTCTCTCTTAGGGTCTTCTTTGTTGTATAGGTTCTCTGGGGTTATGAACTGTAGGCTGGTTTTTCTTTGCTTTATGTCTAAAAGCCACTTATGAGTGAATACATATGATATTTGTCTTTCTGGATCTGGGTTACCTCACTCAGTATTGTTTTTTTTTCTAGTTCCATCTATTTGCTGGCAAATTTCAAGATGATATTATTATTATTATTATTATTATTATTATTATTATTATTATTATTATTATTCACTGAGTAGTACTCCATTGTGTAAATGTACCACATTTTCCTTATCCATTCTTCAGTTGAGGAGCATCTAGGTTGTTTCCAGGTTCTCAGCCCCGATTCTTGAGGATTTTAAACATGGATACATTGAGCTATACTCACACCTCCATCTACCCCTCCTACTCCTTCTATATCATATCCAATACACTTCCTCCCAACTTCATGTTGTTTTTATAACCAATTGTATTCGCTGGAGCTCGGGAACCCCACCAATGACCATATACCATCAGTAAAGTATGATTCTCAGGGGTGGAGCCTACCAGTCTGTTCTGGGGTCCGGCTGGCTTGATTCCGTACAGGCACCTACAACTGCTGTCAGTTCCCAAGAGACACCTGTCACACCCGTCAGACAGCATCTCTCAGTGTCCCTTCCATCGTCTGGCTCTCGTGGTCTTTCTGTCCCCCCTGAATGGCGTTCCTGAGCCTCTGTTTGGATGGTGTTAATATAGATGTCTCATTTAGGGCTGGACAGCCAGTCTCTTGTTCTCAGCACAGAGTCTAATTTTCCTATACGATGCTCAAGTCTTTGGGTTCTCTACACAATCACTTCTTGTTACTACAAGCCCTTGTGCCACCCACATCCTTGCTGGTGGCTCTTGGAGCCGATCTCCACCCTCCCTGCCTGATGCTGATAAGTTCCATATGGCACCACCCCTTGTACGTGGTCTAGGATTTCGGCAACATTATCTTATCTTAAAAACAACAATTTTAGGGCCCAGAGAGAGGGCTCAGGGGTAAAGGCACTTGCCACCAAGCCTGATGATCTGCGTTTGATGCCCTGGACCCACATGGTGGAAGGGAGGAGCCGATTCCTCCAAGTGTTCTCTGACCTCCATGTGTGCACTTGCTCACACACAAATATATGGGATAGAATATAACATCTCCTGTCTGGGTATGGGTGACACATTTAGGCACTCATTACTACCTGGAGGCAGGAGGATATGTACGTTCGCTGCTAGCCGGGGTTACATACGTACGTTCGCTGCTAGCCGGGGTTACATATGAATTTAAGGCCGGCATAGTTTTTGCTTATTATCATTGTCATTGTGGGTGTGGCTGTGCACGCATGTGTCACAGCACACGTGTGGAGGGCAAAGGACGACTTTGTGGATCCGTTCTCTCCTCTCGATGTGAGTTCTGGAACTCAGGGCCTCGGGATTGCGCAGAGGGCACCTCCACCTGCTGAGCCGTTCTACTGGCCCTGCTTTATTTTTATTTACGCACATATTTATTTTTATATCTAGTTCCCAGTTTGCCTCTGTGTGTGTGTGTCTGTCTGTGTGCACACAGGCCATGGTGTGATCCATCCTCATTTCTCTTCCCTATAGTTCCTTTGTCTTAAGAACATCCGGACCTTCCTGTCTACTTGCTGTGAGAAGTTCGGCCTCAAGCGTAGTGAACTCTTTGAGGCCTTCGACCTCTTTGATGTACAGGACTTTGGAAAGGTGAGTTGGATTCCCAGTGCCCAGAGATTGGCCTCAATCTGTTTCCATTATTACTTGATGTGTGCATATGCATGTGTGTGTGTCCGTAGATTATTGCGGGGACTGGTAGCATAGCCAGGATGGCCTTCCAGGATGCTGCCTGAAGCACGGGCTTGGGGCCTGTGGGATGACTTCAAGGATCTCCCCACCTGCTTGCTGTGTGACTTTGGCTGAGTGGTTCTGCCACTCTGATCCCCAGTTCCTCCTATGTAACAAGCTATTGCCTTGCCCTGCTGGAGTGATCATGTGGAGAGGCTTTGCTTGTGGTGTAGGGATGTAGGGGAGATGCTGACTTATGCTCCTCAAAGTCTCAAGGGACAGCTACAGTGCTGGGAGCCTGAGAGGGGGCATGAAAAGGAAATCTGAACAGCTATGTCCTCACCACAGGTCATCTACACCCTGTCTGCCCTGTCATGGACACCCATTGCCCAGAACAAAGGAATCATGTGAGTAGCAGTCAGACTGTGGGTCTGGGGCCTCCCTGAAGCTCCTGCCCACTGTCCCACTGTCCTGCTTATGCCTTTCTGTCCCCAGGCCCTTCCCAACGGATGACAGCACCGTGGGCGATGAAGATATCTACAGTGGCCTTTCAGACCAGATTGAGTGAGTATTGAGGCTTGATGTGTGCAGGACACAGTGGAGATTGGAGCCTGAGGGGACATGGATCTGACCTAGGGTCTGAGTGACATGAATCTGTTCCAGGGTCTGAGGGGACATGGATCTGTCCCAGGGTTTGAGTGACATGGATCTGACTTAGGGTCTTAGGGGACATGGATCTTGTCCTAGCATTTGAGGGGACACAGATTTGTCCTGGAGTCTGAGGGAACATGGATCTGTCCTGGGGACAGATTTAAAGGCTTGGGGACACGGCCTGAATCTTTCCCCCAGTGACACCGCAGAGGAAGATGAGGACCTTTATGACTGCGTGGAGAATGAGGAGGCAGAGGGGGATGAGATCTATGAGGACCTCATGCGTTCGGAGTCCATGCCTACGCCGGTGCGTGGGTCTGGGAAGGGCTGGGCAGGTGGACAGGGTGAGCACACCTGTAGAGCGCTCCATCCACCTCTGTCATCCCTGTCTACAGCCCAAGATGACTGAGTACGACAAACGCTGCTGCTGCTTGCGGGAGATCCAGCAGACTGAGGAGAAGTATACGGACACGCTGGGCTCCATCCATCAGGTACGCTGCACTCATGGTCCCTGCCAGGGATGTCTCCTCCCTGTCTTCCCAAGAGCCCAGGCTGCCCTCAAACTCAGCTTTCTGAGTATTGGGATGACAAGCCTGTGCCACCATACCTGGCTCCATTGTTAAAATCCCAGGTTAACAGAGGTGGATAAGTACACCAAACAGCCCACTCAGTCATTTGTCAAATCCAGCGATGGGCAGTCAGTGCCACACACTCTATACCTCAGCTGTTAACTTTCGATTTTCCATTCTCCCCAACCCCCAGGACCCACGAATCCACCTTCTGTCTCTGGATTTCCTTGTTCTGGACATTTCCTGTTGGGAGTCCCACATTGTGTGGCCTTTTTGTGTCTGGTTCTCTCACCTAGCACATCCTTGGGGTCCCTCCACCGGTGTCAGAGCCTGCTCATTGTTGAGTAAGATTCCAGTGTGTGGAATCTGCTGGTGGATTTTGATGGTGTCCCACTTTGGGGAATTAGTGATAACTCTGCCTTGGAACCAGGAGACAATTTTTATATGGACATTTCCTTTCTCTTGATTTTTCTTTAATTTTTAAAAAATTTATTCATTTTATTTTATGGGCGAGTGTTTTACCTGGATGTGTGCACGTGCATCACATGAGGGTTTGGTGCCTAGGGAGGTTAGGAGAGGCCGTCAGGTCCCCTAGACTGGAGTTACAGTTTGAGAACAACCACCTGGGTGCAGGAATCCAATCAGGTCCTCTGCGAGAGCAACAAGTCTTCTTAACCACTGAGTCATCTCTTCATCGCTCAGATTTTTTTTTTTTGAGACATATGCTCACTGTGTAGCCCAGCTGGCCTTGAAGCATGGGGACAGCAGACATGTATCACCATGTCTGGGTCTCCATTTCTTTTGTCTGTCTCTTTTTGTCTATTTATCATCTTTTTTTGTTCACACACCCCCTCCAGTGTGTGTCTCATTCTCTAATTCTCTTTTTCTGCTCCTGTCTCTCTTTCTGTTTTTGCCCATTTCTATGTCTCTGGTACATGGTGCCCCCCACCTCTCTCTCTCTGCCTCATTTTTATCTCTATGTGGGTGTCTGTGTCTTTCTGAACCATCTCTTTCTGTCTCCATCTCTCTCTCTCTCTGTCTCATTTTTTCCTTGCTGTTTTTGTCTGTCTTGTCTGTGTCTGTCTCTCAACCCTTGCTGTTTGTGTGTCCTCTGCCTTGTCATTTTTTCTGTCCCCCTGGGTGAGCTGGATGGAGGATCCTCTTTCTCTTACCTTCTGTGACTCTCCTCAGCACTTCATGAAGCCCTTACAACGGTTCCTCAAGCCTCAAGACATGGAGACCATCTTTGTTAACATCGAGGTGAGCTGGCAGGTCCCCAGACCTCTGCCTCTGACTGTAACCTGCCCTGGGGCGTGTGTGCCACTCTCTCCTCCACTGTCATTCCGTCTGTGCCCAGGCTTCAGCCCCATCTCTTCCTTCCTCTTTCCCTTGGGGTAGGAACTTCTCTCTGTGCACACCCACTTCCTGAGGGAGCTGAAGGATGCCCTGGCCGCTCCGGGAGCAACAATGCTGTACCAAGTCTTCATCAAGTATAAGGAGAGGTGAGATGTGGCTGACCAGACCCTGAAGGTCACAGCCGTGCCAGAGCGGGAACACTGGGCAGGGTTCTTCACTGAATGAGGAATGGAGGTTGAGTGAATCCAGGACTTGGGGGATTCCAGGTGAGGCTTCTATCCATGACCAGGACCCCAGCTTCTCATTGGGGGATAATAGACAGGGGCTCTACCCTGACCATGCCCCCAGCTGGCCTTCCCAGCTCTTGGTATTTTTACTTCTGCTGAGTTCTGTCATCTGTGAATCTGCGTGTCCAGGGTTACCGTGAGGGTGGAATACAGCACTGTATAAGGTCCTTAGCACAGGGCCTGGCACACAGCTGGTGCCTATAACTGTGACATCAACAACCGTTGGGCACAGATTGTGACAGTTTGGTAAGAGCCTCAACTGTACTCTAGTTTACTGTCATAGTAACCCTCTGGGAGGTATTGTTGCCAGGCCTGTGTTACAGATGGGGAGACTGTGGCTCGGGGTTATGCATTTGGATGAAAGAGGCCAGAATAGGTGCTTAGATTCCCTGACGTTATAATCACCCTTCTGTGGTGTCTCACCCTGGCCCGCAGGTTCCTTGTTTACGGCCGTTACTGCAGTCAGGTGGAGTCAGCTAGCAAGCGCTTGGATCAAGTGGCCACAGCGAGGGAGGACGTGCAGATGAAGCTGGAGGTGGGGCTGTGCCACCCTTGAGGGTTTCCCCGCTCTGCTCTATGGGTCTTGGGGAGCACAGGACAGACGGAGTTGGGTCCACTTTGCACTTTACAATCCTTTGTGCTTGGGGTGAGCATGTGCATGTGTGTCTGTCCATTCATGCGTGTGTGTGTGTGTGTGCGCCTGTGTGTGAGTGCTTATGGATGTGAGAAGACAGCTTTGGCTCTCACCACCCACCCTGGTTTTTGAGACAGGGTCTCTCACTGCTCTTGAACTCACCTAGTAGACTAGCTTGGCCAGGGAGCCCCAGGGATCTGTGTGTCTCTACTTTCCCAGAGCTGGAACTAAAAGTGGTCACCACCATGCCTGACGTGTGTGTGTGTGTGTGTGTGTGTGTGTGTATTTGGAGGCCAGAGGTTGGTGCCTGGTATCCTCCATTATAGCTCCCCATCTTATATTTTGAGACATGGTCTCTCGCTGAGCCTGACGCTCACTGGTTGACCAGACTTGCAGGTCAGTGAGCACCGAGTATCTGTCTGTCTCTGCCCCCTGCCAACACCCCCCCGCTTCAGTACTAGAGTTAGACATATGTGGCTGTTCACATGGGTACTGGGGCATTTGAAATCAGGTCTTTATATTTGGTGGTAAGCCATTTTCCAACTGAACCACTCCCCAGCCCCTAGCTGAGGGTCATTGAAGGGAGACACTTCCAGAGGCCATGCAGAAAAAAAGAGATCAGGGAGGACATGACCCACAGCTCTGAGCCCGTACCCCAGTAGAGCCTTGACTTTGGGATGACCAGTCTTGACCCTGAACCAAGTTCTGACCTCACAGTGAGCCCTGATTTTGAGTTGACCCTGAACATTCGTGGTACCCCAAGTTTACCCTGAGACCGTGATTCTGGGAAAACCCTGATGCCAGGCTGAGTGGCCCATGGCTTCTTCTCCCTCCCACACTGGCTTCTCCAGCACAGGAAGCCTCTGTCAGCTCACAGCATCCCCTGTCCTTTTTCCCTGTTGAGATGCTGCGCTCTGGGTGGACTGGGGTGAAAGGCATGGGAATAGAAAGCTACTCAAATATAGATCTACCAGAGTGTGTGCACACGTGTGTGCATATGCACATGTGTACATGCTCATGTAGTGGCCAAAAGTCAACACTAGGTATCTTCCTCTATCACATTCCACCTTCTTTCTAATTTAGCTTATTTTTAGTTTATGTATGCGTGAGTTTTGCCTGCACGTATGTTCGTGTGTATCTCTTTCTGTGCCTGTGGATGCTGGAAGGTGGCATCAGGCCTTTTGGAACTGGAGTCACAGAGAGTTGAGTCTCTGTGTGGGTGCTGAGAATCAAACCCAAGTCCTCTACAAGAGCAGCCGGTGTCCTTAACCACCAAGCCATCTCTTCAGTTCCTCTTTTACATTTATGTATTCCTTATTTATTTGCTCTCTTTGTGCATGTGCTAGAGTGTGTCTGTGGGGGTACCGGGGACTGGACTCAGATTTCAGGTTTGATGGTGAACCTCTTTACCTGCTGAGCCATCTCACCAGCCCCTGGGCCTTGTTTTTCAGATAGGGTCTCTCACTGGGACCTGAGGCTTGTTCATTTTGTTAGGCTGGTCTTGAGTAAGCACCAGGGGTCAACCTGTCTCTGCTTTCTCAGTGCTGAGCTCACAACTGCCCACACCAACACGCCCAGTTTATTTATTTGTTTTTTACTGTGGGTTGTTTCTGGGGATGGAATTCAGTTCCTTGTGTTGGTATTTACAGATGGAGTCATCTGTACTGTGGTCTGTGTGCATCTCCCCTGCTGCCCTTCCCCCTCTCTGCTGCCTCTCCCCCCTCCCCTGTGTTCCCTTCTCCCTCTCCCCTGCCTCCCCTCCTCCCTCCCCCCTGCATCCAACTGGTTCCTATGATGCTCCTGTTTTCTGCCCTGCCAGGAATGTTCTCAAAGAGCTAACAACGGCCGATTCACCCTGCGGGATCTGCTCATGGTGCCCATGCAGCGGGTGCTGAAGTACCACCTCCTCCTTCAGGTGCTAGCACAAGGCGGGGTCCCTGGCTGTGGCTGGGTGCTTTTCTAAACTCCTTTAAAAATGCCCGACGAAAACATCCTTAAGGGAGAAAGTGCTTAGTTGGCTCACTTTCCAGGTTATAGTTCACCATCTTGGGAAGTCAAGGCAGGAACTGGAAGTAGCTGACCATGTCCACAGTCAAGGGCGGAGCAACCAAATGCATGCTCCCTCACTTATGCTTGGAGCCATCTCTGCACTAGCACAGGTCCAGCACAAGGAACCCTGGGAGTGGAGCCACTCACAAGGGACAAACCTTCCATCTATATGAACACAATTAAGACAGTCCCCCACAGACATGCACACAGGCCAAGCCAGTGTAGACAGTCTCTCCGTGAGACTCTTCTCAGGTGATTCTCAACTGTCACCATGACAATTAAAACGAATCATTACAGCATCCTAAGCTGTGACTAGAGGATAGGGGAGAGCTGACTTTGAGGGGTTAGCTTTTGGGTCATGCCCCAGTCTCTAGGAAGCCCTAGTGGGTCAGCATCAGTTGGAAATTTTTGGGGGGACTAGAGGCAGACCCAGGTGACATATAACTCCTTGGTCCACACAGGAGCTGGTGAAACACACGCAAGATGCTACAGAAAAGGAGAACCTACGACTGGCTTTGGATGCCATGAGGGTGAGGGAGTGGGTGCCGTTGGTTGGGTACCCAAGCTGGCAGCAACCTCTCTGCCTCCTGGTGGGGGTTGATCCTTTATTGCCCATGGAAGGAACTGGGCCTGGGCCAAGGGTGTAGGCAAGAAAGTCTGTTTTACCGTTTCCCATTCACAGGACCTGGCACAGTGTGTGAATGAGGTCAAGAGGGACAACGAGACCCTGCGGCAGATCACAAACTTCCAGCTGTCCATCGAGAACCTGGTGAGGGGCGGAGCCGGGTGTGCCAAGGGTGTGGACCCATGGGCAGGGTCCTGACCCCCTTCTGGGGATCCATGCTTAAACCTCACTCTACCTACTGTGCAGGACCAGTCTCTGGCCAACTATGGCCGGCCTAAGATTGATGGTGAGCTCAAGATTGCCTCAGTGGAACGTCGCTCCAAGACGGACAGGTGGGTGGAGCCAACTCGAACCAAGGGAGGAGCAGAGATTGTGGGCGGGTCCAGTGCTTAGGTGGAAGGTGGAGCAGAGTCAAGGAGTCTAGGGTGAGTAAATGCTTGGGCAGTAAGTGGAACCTGACTTCTAGATAGGTGGACGAGGTCAACACAGATTTGAGGTGAGCCTGAGTAGGGCCAGGGTCTCTTATTTGTGAGAGAGGGTCTTACCATGCAGCCCTGACTGGCCTTGAACTCCTTGAACTCACAGCCTCCTGAGTGCTAGAATTAAAGGCAAGAGATACCATGGTTATATGAGGCCAGGTATTTAGACAGACAAGTAGGTAGGGTCAGTATAGATCTGGGGTGCAGTCTGGCCAGAGAGCATGGCTAGGTGCCTAGATAGACAGCTGAGACGAGAGCCAAGATATACCTGAAGGATTCTTGGTGGAGCTAGCTTCCTGAACAGATGTGTGGGCAAAGTCCCTAGATTTGGAGAGGAGCCTGGATCAAGTAGGGGGTGGGGCCCGGTTGATAGATGGAAGGGTTAGTGGAGTCACCTTAACTAACGTGGAGCCTCCATCGATGTGCGGTTGAGCCAGGTTGGACAGGGCTGCACCAACTTGGATCACACGGGTGAGGTTAGGCTACGCTGTTGAGCTCTGAGTTGGTCAAGGTCAGGGCGAGAATCCACTGCAGGACGGAAGAGGCCTGGAAGATGGGGGGCGGGGGCAGGAGAGGGGAGTTGGGAGGGGTCAGACCTGGCCCCTGACCTGGCGTCTTGCAGGTACGCCTTTTTGCTGGACAAAGCGCTGCTCATCTGTAAGCGTCGCGGGGATTCCTACGACCTCAAGGCCTCGGTGAACCTGCACAGCTTCCAAGTTCGGGATGACTCCTCCGGGGAACGAGACAACAAGAAGGTGGGCTCTGTCACCGGGACTCTGGCTCAGGCAGCTTGGCCTGGGTGTGGGTGAGAGAGAGAGAGAGAGAATCTAACTACTTACTCTTTAATCTTTTCATTTAAAAGTTCTGTTTTGTGTGTGAGTTGGAGTCCAGAGGCAAGCTCAGGTGTCATTCCTCAGGGGCCATCCACCACCTCGTTGGTTTTTTTTTCCTTTACACTGGCTGACCAGGGAGACCCAGAGAGTCGCCCATCTCTGCTTCCCCAGTTCTAGGATTACAAGCACAAGACATCACTACACACACACACACATACACACACACACACACATACACACACTACTTTGAGATGGGGTTTCTCTGTGTAATAGTTCTGGCTATCCTGTAACTTGCTCTTAGTAGACCAGGCTGGCCTCAAACTCATGGAGATCTGCCTGCCTCTGCCTCCATATTTCTGGAATTAAGAGTGTGCACCACCACCATTTGGCCACTCCTGATACTTTTAATGTAAATTCTGGGGTTTGAACTCAGGTTCCTGAGCACTTTATGGACTGAGCCACTGCCCTAGTCCAACACTGAACCCTTCTGTATCTGCACCATTCTTCTAGGTGGTAGGATTGAAGCAGGCATTGTCCTTGGTGTTGCAGTCTTGTAATCTTAGCCACTTGGGAGTCTGAGGCTGGAGGACCCAAGTTCAAGGCCTGCCTGGTTTACAAAGTGAGTTCAAAGTCAGTCTGGGCAACTTAGTGAGACCCTATCTCAAAAGAAAAAAGAAAAAAAGGAGTTATAGGATGAGTTCACTACAAACTAGAAACAAAAACCTCTAAAGACAAAACAAACAACAAACATCAACAGCAAAAGAAGCAATAAACCCAGGCGTTGCCCCTCTGCCATCACAGTCACATTGTAGGAACTAAGGATAAAAAGGAAATAGATTCTACAAAGAAAGTAGCACTGGTCCCAGACAGTGATGGGTGTGGGAGGGAGGGAAGTGGGCTACTCAAGATTCCATTGGTCAGACTGTGGATTTGTCTGAGTTGTATGCCAGGCTTCTTCTTTAGTGCCACCAGCCAGCTCCCAAATCATGACACGGAGACTTAGTATTAGTTTTGAATGCTCGGGATTAGGCTTGTTTCTAGCTAGCTCTTTCAACGGTAACCTCTTTCTCTTTCTCTGTTTTGCCTCGGGGCTCTTTAATGCTCCTTATACTTTCGTGCTCTCTCTATCTCTGGCTGACTGATGGCTGCTTGGCTTCTGGCCTCAAATGTCTTCCTTGTTCTCTCCTCTCTTCCTCTCATCTCTCTTTCTCTTGAGTCTAGATTTCTCCTATTTATTCTCTCCTCCTGCCATCCCTGCCTATCCTTTTTCCTGCCTAGCTACTGGTTGTTCAGCTCTTTATTAGACCAATCAGATGCCTTAGGCAGGCAAGGTAAAACAGATGCAGCACATCTGTTTTTTTTTGTTTTTTGTTTTTGACAGCCAAATCATCTTTATTGAGGGGGTAGGTCTCTAGCGGGTGTGGACCTGGGGCCCTCACTGCACAGCTTGTTCATTGGCACTGCCTCCAGAATCCTGCGGCTTCATCACATCTGGGAGCTCTGGAGGGCTGGAGAAGGGCTCAATGCGCAGTGCTTCAAAGGCATCATCTGCTCGAAAGGCCAGGCCCACTGTGGCTGGGGCCTGTGGCCGTGCTGTCTGGCTAGTGAAGCCACACTCGCCCAGAGTTTTTCCATCATCAAGGAGCTGGTCATCCTTGTACAGCCGCTGCTCATCCGGTGGCCGCTTGAGGATGCCCTCAACGATGTGCTTCAGCTCGAACACGGTACTCGACTCCTTGGCGTCCGTGAAGATGGTGGTCTTGTGGCGCCGGATCATGAGAAACACGTCCATCCCGGCGGCTGCTTCTGGCTCGATGCAGCACATCTTTACATAATTAAACACACATCCTTACCTTGTTAAACAAATGCAGCGACACACCTTTACACAGTTAGAGTAATATTCCACAGCATAAACAAATGGAATACATTTTTGCCTAGTTAAAATAATATTCCACAACAGACTTGAAATCTCCCTCTTTGATCAGCTCTCTCTTCCTTTCCTCTCTCCCCCTCCTCCTCTCTTGGAGGATAAACACATAAACAATGACTTGGTGTCTTTCTGCAGAAGGCTGTGTGTGGCTTTGGGCTTGCAGATATGTTTGGATGGTCGGTCTGGATGGCCCTGTGTGAACACACCCATGCATATGTCCAGCAGCTAGAGCAGTTCGTTACCTTGATGGATGAGGGACAGGTTGGATGTAGTCCTGCCTTCTGCAGGGGTTCAGTCTGAGATCTGTCTCTCCACATACAGTGGAGCCATATGTTCCTTCTGATCGAGGATCAAGGTGCCCAGGGCTATGAGCTGTTCTTCAAGACGCGGGAGCTGAAGAAGAAGTGGATGGAACAGTTTGAAATGGCCATGTGAGTTCCCTTCTGTTGCTTTGTTCGCTCTCCACACCACAAAAACAACAGCAACAGTGAACTAAAAACAAAGCACCCAAAAATAAAGATGAAAAACCTAGAACAATAGTGGCAACAACAAGCTAAAAACAAAAGGACAAAAATAAAGAACCAAGGCCTCATTGTCTTTCTCCTCTGCCTTCTCCTTCATTCTCTACTCTTTCTTTTCCTCCATGTACACACTCCATTCTCACTTTCCCGTTTGTTTCTCTCTTTTAATCTCCTTCTCTTCCTCTGCCTCCTCCTCTACCTGCTCTTCATTCTATTGAGGTGAAAGTTATATAACAAACCCCAAACATCTTATAGCTACAATTCTGTGGACTTAAACACACGTGAAACTTGTAATTATCACCTCTTAGCTCAAAACCCTTTCATTATTCTCAGAGGAGACCCTATACCCCTTTAATCATCATTCTCCACCCTTTTCCTAGCCTTTGGTACCCACCCACCTGCTTCCTCTCCCTGTTGATAGTCACAGCACCTTGACTCACAATAGCCTGAAGGTGGATGCAACTCAAGCATCCACACATGGATGCCCAGATATACTGCAATGCCTTTATTCTGTAGAATGCTCTTTTTCCATGTACTGGATGACATATTGGTTCTTTGCTTTCAAATTCTCTTTCCAGCTCGAACATCTACCCAGAGAATGCCACAGCCAATGGACATGATTTCCAGATGTTCTCCTTTGAGGAGACCACTTCTTGCAAGGCCTGCCAGATGTTACTCAGGTGTGTATGTGGGAGATCCTGCACCTGGGGCTTGCTCAGACTTCTCTCTGTAGAGAGAGATCCTTTGCTGGTCACCTGCTTGAGAGAAGGGAAGCCCTACTGTGGTCCATTACTCCTCTTCCACCTGTCTTCCTTCTCCTCTTCCCCCTCATCCTTCTTTTGGATAGTGTCTTTCTTAGTAGCCCAGGCTAGACTTGGACACACTATCTGCTTCATCCTTCCAATGCTGGGATGGCAGGTGTCCATCACCAAGCTCAGCCTTTGCTTTCTTTCAAAGGACATGTGTTGGTGGTTAGGGTACCAGTAACACCCCATGACTGTCCCTTTATCTCTCTTGCATTCCAGAGGCACATTCTACCAAGGATATCGCTGTCATAGGTGCAGGGCACCTGCACATAAGGAATGTCTGGGGAGAGTGCCTCCATGTGGCCGCCATGGGCAAGGTATTTCTAGGCCAATGTGAGGAAGGCGGGCTGCTTCTCTGTTGGGGGATTTTCTTCTGAGCTATGTACTTTTCCCTTCCGTAGATTTCTCAGGAACTATGAAGAAGGTAAGATCCAATTTTATTCTGTCCTTGGGAAATCATAGAGGCTCATGAGAGAGGAACCAGGAGACCCTAGAAATGGCCATCACCATCCTTGGCTGGACAAGCACCATGAAGCGCTAAGGATTCACCTGGCTGGGAATAGGTGCCTAGTTCTGTCATCTCTTCTTCTAGGACAAGCAACATCGAAGGGCCCAGGACAAGAAGAGAAATGAACTGGGTGAGTGTGCTGAGTGCTATGAGGGAGCAACTGGATGCTACTCCAGGAGTGGAAGGAGGCTGACCACATCTCAAGCTGCTCACTGGGTGAAGTAGGCAGGGCTCCACTCTAACCACACCCCCAACCCCTCACTGGGGATTCTAGGCGGGGCTCCATCCCTGACCACAGGCCTAGACCCCTCACTGGGTGAACTAGGCGGGGCTCCACCCTGACCACGCCCCCAGCCCTTCACTGGGGGATTCTAGGCAGGGGGCTCTACTTCTAGGCTGCCCTGTGTACATTGCCTAATGTGTAAGTGCAGTTGGATTGCTGGGGTCTGGGGTAGACACACTTGAGTAGATGCTGCTCAACTTGAGTTCTAGTTTCTCCACACTCTCATCACCACTTGGTGTTATCAATCTTCTTCAATTTAGATGCAGCTTTGAGTGTTCTACCAACCATGTTGTTCCATCTCCTTCCACCCTCCAGGTCTGCCTAAGATGGAAGTGTTTCAGGAATACTATGGGATCCCTCCCCCGCCCGGAGCTTTTGGAACGTTTCTGCGGCTCAACCCTGGGGACATTGTGGAGCTCACTAAGGCAGAGGCTGAACACAACTGGTGGGAGGTATGGACTGTGGCTGTAGGCGTGAGGGGCAAAGGATGAGTGTAAAGTCACAAGTGCAAGTGATGCGGAGGGCTCAGGGCTCAACCTCGTGAGGTTCTGCAGCTGCTTTCTGAGGAGTCCGAGGGCTGCAGGGAACCTGAGACAGTGGGATCACAGTCTCATGAGGTTCTGGAGTAGGTACATGAGTGGAGATATCCAGGGATGGTCATCTCCTGGAAGCTGGAACTCCTTGGCAGCTCTAAAGGCCACCACAATGTCTTTAATTCTGTGGGTTAGATTTTTTATCTTGTGGTGCTTGGGTGGATCTCAGGACCTCAAGAGTGCTAAAGTAACTCTTATCTGCTGAGCCATACCCTAGCCCCTCACTGGGGGATTCTAGGCGAGGCTCCACCCTGACCATGCCCCCAGTCCCTCACTGAGGGATTCTAGGCAGAGCTCCACCTTGACTACACCCCCAGTCTCTCAGTGGGGGATTCTAGGCAGAGCTTCATCCTGACCACGCCCCCAGTCCCTCACTGAGGGATTCTAGGCGTGGCTCCACCCTGACTACGCCCCCTGCCCCTCACTTGGAGATTCCAGGTAGGGCCTCTGCCTCTGAAACATGTCCCCAGGTCCTCATGGTGTGTGAGAGATGAATAAACAATGGATATTGAGAGAGGAAAGGATGAATGCGTGCATGTGAGTGCATAGTCTCCCTCTCTCTCTCTCTCTGTCACACACACACACACACACACACACACACACACTAATGGATACCTATTAATTCTGCTCATGTTTTTGTCTCCTGCTTTTCTAGGGAAGAAATACTGCTACCAATGAAGTCGGCTGGTTCCCCTGCAACAGAGTACGCCCCTATGTCCACGTGAGTGCCTCATTCTGGATTGTGAAGGTCAAGGGTCAGATAGAGGTCTAGCAGACAGAGCTATCTAGGGATGTCACCTTGAGATTCCCTCAGGGATCATTCATGTATCAATCTGTCATGCCCCTACCCATCCTGTCCATCATGGCAGGTCACACCTTGCTCTGCGGAGCCATCTTGGAGTCAGCATGCAATTGTTAATTGTGGAAGTGTCTTGCTTTTTCTGTTAGAAAACACATACTTATCTTGGGGTATTGTATGGGACAGGTAGAGACCCAGAAGGTGGGCCAGTCCCTGCCTTCTTTCCTAAGCACTGAACCAGGTCCTGTGAAGTCATTATGGCCTCCTTCTTCCTGATGGACAGATCTGTCATTTCCTCTTCAGTGGTTCCCTGTTCATTATTAATTTTTCCCAAAAATACAGTTTTTAAAGTCAATTCTTGGAGCATTTTGTACATATGTACAATATGTTTTGATCATATTTAGCCACCATTCATCCCTCTAATTCCTCTCAGATCCACTCATCCCTACCAACTTGTTTTCTTTTTCTTTCTTTCTTTTTTTGTTTTTTTTTTAAAATACTCCTGAGTTATCCAGGCATGGTGTCACATGCCTTTAATCCCAACACTCAGGAGGTAGAGGTAGGTAGAGCTCTGTAAATTCAAGGACATTCTGGTCTACAAAGTGAGTTCCAGGTTAGCCAGAGCTACACCGAGAAATTCTGTCTCAAAAACACAAAAACAAACAAACAAAAATTCAGAGTTGAATTTGTGCTGCCCATATACTCATGGGTGTGAGGCCATTGACTGGAGCTTGGTCTATCTACCAGGAGCCACACCTTCCAAATCCAGTAGTCTTTAGGTTGTTTTATGTTATACTCATTTACTCTGTGTGTGTGTGGGTGTGCATTCCATGGCTTATGTGGAGGCCAAAGGACAGCTTGTAGGAACTGATTCTCCCCTCCTACTCTATAGATCCTGGGGATTGGGCTTCGATGGTCAGACTTAGGAGCAAGTACTTGTACTTACTGACTATCTTGCTGCCCCTAAATTAACTTCCAGTTAACACCAAAACAATGGGCTTCCTAATGGCAGTTTTATGTTCATATCATTATCTTTTGTTCACATTCACCCCCAACTGCCCTCCTCATCCCTCCTCTTCTTCCTCTTCTTCCCTGTCCTCTTCCTGAACACATACATATGCCTTCAGTGTGAACCTAAATTTCTATAATGGGAAATTATGTTATAAGCTTCAAACTCCATCCTTCCTTCCAGATTGGCTGATACTGATTGATCATCTCAAGTTTTAGGGCGTAGTCAGGGTGGAGCCCCCGCCTAGAATCCCCCAGTAAGGGGCTGGGGGCATAGCCAGGGTGGAGCCCCAACTAGAATCCCCAGTGAGGGGCTGAGACATAGCTAGGGGTTAGAGTGCTTGCTTTTTATGGACAAGGCTCTGAATCCCATCCCCATCGCTCCCAATAAATTCTAAACAACAACACAAGTACACATCATTGAAAGCTGAGAATGTGGCTGGTGGTGGACAGCTTGTTTAGGAGGCACTGTCCCTTTACTCTCTCTGCATAGTCATCCATGTGTCCACCTGTCACCTTCTTACCCATCATTGCTAGAAGGCATGAGTTCTATGATCTGCATATGTCAGGAGATCTTTCTTCAATATAGTTTTAAGTGGTGAATATCCAATGCATGCAGCCATGGGCTTCATAAAGCCATCGTCATGCATGTGTGTCATGTTGTTTGACTGTTTTCACCCCACTTTGTCCTCCTTCCCGCCTTCTCTCCCTCCCCATCCTCCACAGTCTTGTTATTCCTGCTTTCTCCAGCCTTCTTGCT
Source organism: Dicrostonyx torquatus (assembly GCA_028555095.1). Lineage (NCBI taxonomy): Eukaryota > Metazoa > Chordata > Mammalia > Rodentia > Cricetidae > Dicrostonyx > Dicrostonyx torquatus. Next base: position 162,642 of record JAQHUG010000758.1, on the reverse strand, counting down.
CCTATTCCTATGCCTTCTATACACCCGCCATGCTAGGCATGCGCCCGTACACCCGCCATGCTAGGCATGCGTCTGTACAGTCTGTACACCCGCCATGCTAGGCATGCGTCTGTACACCCGCCATGCCAGGCATACGCCCATACACCCGCCATGCTAGGCATGCGTCCGTGCACCCGCCATGCTAGGCATGCGTCTGTACACCTGCCATGTTATGCATCTTTCATATCGTGTAGATTTTTGTCCATCATTGAAGGAAGTGAATATTATGCCTGGTGTCCTAGTTTTATTTCTGTTGCTGTGATAAAACACATGACAGAAAGCAATGTGGGGGAGGCAATCAGCTTATGATTCCAGGTTACAGCTCATCATTGTAGGGAAGTCAAGGCAGGAACTTCAAATGGCTGCTCACATCACACTGACAGTCAAGATCAGAGAGAAATGGCTGTGTACTCGGCTCAGTTTATTCTCCTTATACAGTTCGGAATCCCTGTCTTAGGGAATGATCCACCCATAGTGGGCTGGGGTTCCTACATCACTTAGCACAATGGAGAAAATCTCCCATAGACACATCCACGGGAAGCTTGATCTAGTCTCTCCTTGAGACTGTCTTCTCAGGTGATTCTAGGTTGGGTCATGCTGGAAAAGTAGCCATCACATTGGACTTGAGGTTAATGAATGTGTATTATCTATGATATATAAACATGAGAGAAACCAATTGTGTCCTAGGGGTGTTTCCCCATGAATAGCACGGTTCCTGGAACATGGTACCCATTCAGTAGATGCTAGTGGAGTGGATGTTAGTGGGTGTCCCTGAAGTCTTTCAGGTAAGGGTTTCTTCTCTGAGTCTGGGTTTTTGTCTGTGTTCCCAGGGCCCTCCTCAGGACCTGTCTGTGCATCTCTGGTGAGTACAATCACTTTTCCTTATTTTAAAATGGGGTTTTGTGTGTGTGTTTGGGGGGTGTCAAGGGAGAACTAAGGCTGAATATGGAGGCTTTCAGAACACTTGTTAATTTACTATTTGGATCCCAAGCACTTCTGAGTTTACCCTGAGCTAAGAGCTGCTGGGGAGTGACAGGAAAGGAAGGTGACTCTGGGCCGTTATGAAAGTCACGGTGACAGTCAGATGGTGGTGGTGTTGATGGTGGTAATGGTGATGATAGTGGTGATGGTGGTGATGGTGGTGATGTTGGACATGATGGTGGTGATGGTGAGGGTAATGAGGATGGTGTTGCTAGTCATGTTGATGGTGGTGATGGTGGAGAGGAGAGTGTGACTGTGGTGTATGTGATAGTGGTGATAGTAGCTGTGGTGAGAGTGACAGAGATGGTAGTGGTGACAGTGAGAGTAGTGATGACAGATGGTAGTGGTGGTGATGATGGTGATTATATAGAAATAGGTTACATTATGTATACCCACAATATATAAAAGTGAAGTTTTATATATATAATTATATATTACATGTACCTGTATTAGTCATGCCACATATATCATCATAATACACTTTACATATAGTTACACATATAAATATGGATGCTTCAGCATGTATTGTATAAGGAGACAGACATGGCCATGAAACAGCTTAGTGGATAAAAGCACTTGCTGCTCAGCTGGGGGACCTGAGTTCAGGGAGCAAGCTCCATATGCAACACAACAGCCATAAAGAATTCAAAGGACACAGGTAACCACATCACAATGCACTCCTATTTACATCTGTACCTGACACAACAGCCACCAGCTAACTCATCACATCAATATCCTTTGTTTCTCTTCTTTCAAAGCCTTCAGTGCTTCTAGTGAGAACTAATGGTTTCGTTTTGGATTTCCTCCATTTTTTGTTTATAGTGTGTGTATTTGTTCATTTTGTATAAGTAATGTTTTTGTCTGCTTTCCGAGCCAGAATACATACAGAGATAGAACTCCTACCTTATTCTTCACTATTGTACCCTTAGAACTCTTCACATAATAGGTACTCAATAAATGCTTATTAAATATTTAAGCATATAATAAGGAAGGGGTAAGGCAGCCCTGTCTAGATTTACCTGCAATTATGTCCTCCCCTCATTTGCAACACGCCATTCAAGATTAAGAGCTATAAATCTAACAATTACTTTGTGACCCCCACACCAATAAAGGACATAGGTACATCACATCATGATATAGTTATATTTACATTGCTATTTGGTATTTTTTAGTGCATTCAGAATAGACTGTAGTCTTCACCTCTGGTTCCAGAACCTTCTACCAACTCCCTAATCCCATTCCTAGGCAGATTTCTCCTGACTAGCCCCAGCACCTACGAGTCTGTTTGGTCTCTGGACTCTCCTGCTGTGGACATTTCCCACATGGAGTCCCATGCTGTGTGGCCTTTGGTGTCTGGTTCTTACACTGAGTGTGGTGTAGGTCACACTGTGGCCCTGGTTTCATTCATTTTTCAGTTGACTTCATTTTTCTGGTTTTTAAAACATTGCATTAAATACTATTAATTTATTTTTGGGCTTCCCTTTACTTAAATATTATTTTTGCACTTATTGTGCATGTGTGTATGTATGTGTGCATTTGTGTGTATGTGCGTATGTGTGTGTGTACAGGTCAGAAGACATGTGTGTATGTATGTGTGTGTTTGTTTGTGTGTATGTATTTGTGTGCAGGTCGGAAGACAACTTGGGGGAGTTGGTTCTTGTTTCATCCAGTGAATCCTCTGGATTGAACTCAAGTCCCGAGGTTTGGCAGCAAGCTCCTTTACCTCTGAGCCCTCTTGACAGCTTTTCTCTTAACCTTTGCATATAAGGCTGACACTCCACTTGGTTTCTACCCTGGTGCTCAGAGAGATGAATGTCTAGTGTGAACTCAGGAAAATGCCCATTAAAACAAACAGCTAAGTTCCAGGGACCCCCAAAAGTCTGAACTACACCCCAGTCCTTCACCCCTTGGCATGACTGACTCAGGTTTGTCCCTGTAGGTATGCGGGTCCCATGGAACGAGCAGGAGCCGAGGGCATCCTCACCAACCGCTCTGACGGGACCTACCTGGTGCGGCAGAGGGTGAAAGATACAGCGGAATTCGCCATCAGCATTAAGTAACTTCTCCCTCCCTGACCACGCCCCCTCTGACTTGGGCTCCTCCCTCCCTGCCCATGCCCCTTTGACCTGGGCTCCTCCCTCCCTGCCCATGCCCCTCTGACCTGGGTTACTCCCTCTGTGACCACGCCCCCTCTGACCTGGGCTCAATCCTTGCCCAGGCCCCTTTAACCTGGGCTCCTCCCTCTGTGACCACCCCCACTCTGACCTGGGCTTTCCAAGGATGTCTAGGCTTTTACCTTATGAAAGTGTATACCATCTACGTGCACCTTTTATTGAACTACTGCATTCTACCGATTTTTGCGTCCCTCCTCTTCTCCCCCTTACCTTGTCCCCTCTTCTTTTCCCCTTGCTTTTTTTTTTTTTTTTTTTGGCCTCTCCTCTTATTTGAGGCCAGCACTTTTAGCTTTGATGTGTGTGTTAGCTGTGGTATTTGTCTTCCGGTGTCTGGCTTATTACACTTCATAACATCCTCCACTTCCTCCGTGTTGTAAATGGCAGGATATCATCCTTTCCATGGCTGGATCAATTCCACTGTATGTGTCTGTCATAGTTGCTTCATCTACAGACACCTTGGTTGATTCTGTGTCCTGGGTGTTGTTGATAGTTCTGCAACAAACACAGGCATGTTGTATCACACAGATATGCCGACCGCTTGTCCTTGGGATATAAAATCTAGCTGCTTAGGACAGATCTCATGGACTCCATGCTTCGCCGACGTATGTCCCACCATTGAACTGTGACTTTTACTTGCATTATTTATTGTTTGTGGACATGTATGTGGGCATTTACCCATGTGTCCACATGTGGAGGCTGTAGGCTGATGTCAGGTGTTTTTAAGAAATTAGAAATTGCATTTATCTATTTGTGTTGTGTGAGGGCGTGTCTGCTATGGCCGGCACGTGGTGGTATTTGACAGGTCGCACTACGCAGGTCTCAGGGATTGAACTCCCGTTGCTAGTCTTGTGGGAACCCTGTATGCATTGAACCATCAACAGCCCTTGCTTGAGGTGTCCCCCCAACCCTGCCCC
>JAQHUG010000758.1:97511-111347 GCA_028555095.1 Dicrostonyx torquatus | reverse complement strand
TGAGACCATCTAGAAGAAAAAGTGTGGCTCCCAAGAAACTGTGCTAAACTCTGTTCTTTTGTGTCTAGAATCCCTTTTCAAGCTCTCTCAGGTTTTAAGTGGATTTGCATGCCAATTTGTAGTAGGAGGCCGCTAGTTAGTTCCCAGCTCCTCATCCCCAAAATAATCACACAGACACCATATTATTTGCAATACTGTTTTCCCAATAGCTTAAGTGTATTTCTGGCTAACTCATATCTTAAATTAATCCATCTCCTTTAATCTGTGTATTGCCACGAGGCTGTGGCTTACTGGGCAAAATTCAGGTGTTAGTCTCTGGTGGTGCTACATGGCTTCTCTCTGACTCCACCCTTTTTTCCTCCCAGCATTCAGTTTAGTTTTCCCTGCCTAGCTCTGTTCTATCCTATCAGGCCAAGCCAGTTTCTTTATTAACCAATGGTATTCACAGCATACAGAGAGAATCCCACATCAGATCAGGACCTGATTCTGGTGCTTATTTGGCTTTTGGGAACCTGTTCCCCATGCTGGATTACCTCACCCAGCCTTGATGCAGGGAGAAGAGCTCAGTCCTGCCTTAACTTGATCTGCTGTGCTTTGTTTAAGCCCATGGGAGGCCTGCCTCTTTCTGGATGGAGATGGAGGAATTGTGGGTTGGGAGGGGGGAATAGATGGGAGTGGGAAGGGTGAGGGAACAGGAGGAGAGAAGGGAAACTGAGGTTGGTGTGCAAAATAAATGAAAAATATGTCAATTAAATTAAAAAAGAAAAAAAACCACAGCATGAATACTGTTGTTCCCTAAGACCCAAGTTCAGTTACCAGCACCCATGTCAAGTGGCTTACAATCCTCTGTAATTTCAGCTCCAGGAGATACAGCGCCCTCTTCTGGTCTCCATGGGCACTGCTCTTACACACACACACACACACACACACACAAATTAAATGCAAAACTAAATCTAGATCTGTATATGGCGGCACACACCTTTAATCCCAGCATTTAGGAGGCATAGGCAGATGGCTCTTTGTAAGTCTGAGACAGCCTGGTCTATGTAGCAAGTTCCAGGCCAAGCATGGCTACATAGTGAGACATCATCTCAAAAAAGTCTTAAAAAACAAAACCAAAAACAACAAAATGGAGCACTAATGTTCAGAGAGACCAGCTCACATGTCAAGGGCTGACTGGATGGAGCTGGATCTGGAAGGGGAGAGTTGAATACAGTTACAGCCTTATATTGAAGAACCAACTTTAGATTCTTTAAGATCAACTTCCCACACACTCGGATTCCTTCCTCCTCGGGCTCTGTGGGTGCAAAGCTGCTGCTGCTGCTGGATTCTTATCTTCAGCAGCATCTTTAACTCCACATCCTCTTTTGAATCCACTGCTGCAGGTGTGAGAGGTGCAGGGAGGGGACAGAAGATCCTCCAGCTGCTGCTTCTGCATCTGGTGGGGCGGAAAGAGAGTCAGGAACTAGCTGACTGCCCAGCCTGCAGCCTTTGCAGAAATCTGCTAAGGGAGAGCAGATCACATGCAGTAGAGCTCACTGGCAGCAGGCTGCTGCGGTGAGCTAGGTGGACACACACACCCACACCCGCACACACACATGCACGCGCACACACACGCTATCCCAGCTTAAAAGAAATGGTGAGGCTCCAAGAAGCAAAAGGCAAAGAGTTCCAAGATTCCTACTCCCCCATCTTCCCGCTCTTTCAGGTTTCTGAGACATTTTGAGCCACTTGCAACTTAAGGGTTTGCTGGCTCACAGTCTGAGGGGTCACAGTACATCCTGGTGGGAAAGGGATGGTCATAGCAGTTTGAGGCAGCTGTCACATTGTGTCCATACTCAGGAAGCAGAGAACAATGGCACTCATGCTAAGGTCACAGTTAAGGTTTGTCTTCCCATCTCAGTGAGCCCAGCTCAGGTCATCCCATACCTAGGAGTCTTGTCTCCTAGGTGATTCTTGATCCTGTCAAGCTGTCAATCAATCCACTATCCAGTCCTCATAATCCACTATCCAGTGACTCTTGGATCAGGACCTCCAGCCAGGAGTCTGCTCTGATTTGTCTGTGCAACACCTTGATCAGCTGTGCTGGTTAGCTCTTGTCAGTTTGACACAAAGGACAGTCACGTGGGAGGAGAGAATCTCGGTGGAGGTGTTGCCTCCTCCATCATGCTGGCCTGCAGGCAACTCTGATGTGCGTGACTGGTCGACAATTGCTGGAAGGGGATGAGCAAGCCCCTAGGAGCAAACCAGCAAGCAGGGTTCTTTCACAGCTGCTGCTTCAGTTCCTGCCTCCTGACTTCCATCCTGACTCCCTGCCCTACTTCCCTCGATGGCGGACTGTTACTTGAGGGTGTGAACCAAACCCATCTTTTCCCTCCCACAGTTACTCTTGGTCAGTGGTTTACCATAGCAACAGAGGAACGAAGGAGGACAGCAGGTATCTGAGATTCTGGAACTGACTTATACAGAAAAGGCTTCAGGCTGGTTCCTGGGAATTCAGGTTTGGGGCTAGTCTGTGTCATTCTTAGCAGCCAGAAGAGCGACTCATGATGACCACATTTCTTGTGACTACACGATCTTGCTTCTAAGTCTTTAATGGGCTTTCCTAATGTTGTCACAAGTAGATGGGAGAATCAGCTGGGCTCTGTAGGACTCCACAGAGCAGCCATTCTTGGGCCTCAGTCCATGAACCCTTTGTTGATTTAGTTAGTTGTGTGACTTTCCTGGAGACAGATTGTTTGGATGGAAGCTTCATCCCAGTCTCTAGCATCCATATATCCAAAGAGTCTGGAATATTCAGGTGGAAGTTCCACCTCAAGCCTCTTCCCCCATCTCTCTCTAAACCCTGCTGTATCTCTGAAAGCCTGCCAAACAATGACCCCTCCCCAGAGATGCTCAAGACCACTTCCACAGGGTATGTAAGCTGTGCCCCCAGAAAACAGATGTGTGTTTTTTTCCGGTCTTCCTTTCCCAGTTCCTCTCTTAGGGGCTGGAAAGCCATCTGGGAGCATAGTATCCATTGAACCTGGGCTTTTTCTAATTTGGTTTGACTCCGTCTGATTTGCATTAATGTGTTGGTGGAAAGGTTATTGGGGTGTGGAAACTTTTTGCAGGCGTGAGTAGGGGTCTGTTTATTCCAGGCACCAGTAATGGGCCAAAGGAATGACTCCACACTGTCTAGCTTAGTGAACCAGTGACTTTAACATGGAGGACTCAATGGTAGTTGCATCACATAAACATCACCAAGTGTGAGTGATGATTGGTTTAATGGGCAGCCTGGAGCTCTCTGTGGAACCTGTAGGCAACTCCCCAGGCAAGAGAGTGTCCCTCCTCAGCAACTGTCTTTGCTTATATAACGTGGCAAGGAGCCTTCTCAGTTTGTAAGCTTCAGGGCCTTCCTGAGCCTTGTGAGTTTTGACTATTGGTTTACTTCCTGAGACTCAAGGAGCATCCTTAAGATAGAACATATCAATTTCCAGGAAACTGATGCTCAACACAGTCTAGGAAAGCTTCCTGGAGGAAAAATTCTTTATGCTGGAAAGGATACATGCCGGCAAGTGAGCTTGCTTCAGATATGGTGTTAAGACATTGAGGGCAAAACTATAACTTTCATTTATGAATTTTGAAGACAAAGATTATAACTCTTATCTATGAAATTTAATGTGTAGTGAAAACTAAAAGTATATTTCTGCATTCTGAAACATTTGTTAAATGGGAAAATGTCATATGACTACACAATGAATGTCCCATTGTAAGTGTTCAATTCACAACTTCACATGAGTGTGTATATGCAAGCAATTTATTAAATATAGAACGACACAATGTGAAACAGATCATTCAATGGCACACAGACCATTTTAGACATTTAGGCAAGGGGTCCCTGAGGCTTTGCTCTTAGCAGAGAGGAGTAGGTGGAGTCTCAGCAAGTGTCATAGTAACTTTTCTCTTTACTGTGATTAAATATCTCACAGAAGCAACTTAAGTCAGGAGGAGTTCAGCCCACCTGGTGGGCGTGTGAGGAGCTGGTCACATTGTGTTCACAGTCAGGATAGAGAGAGAGAGGAAGGCAAATGCTCAGCCCACCGTTTCCATGCCCACCATTACGTAATTGTTTGACATTTGGCAGTTCATACACATGCACAAGGGATTTCAAACCTTGTTCCTCTTCCTTCCCTACAAGGCCCCCTGACTTTCATATCTTCTTTCTGTGTGTATGTTTCCTCCTTTTGGTTCAACCTGGGGCCCCAGCCTGTGAGATGGCACCACCTACATTCAGAGTGGGTCTTCCCCTTCAGCCCTCTCTGGAAACACCTTCTATGCTTATTTGTCCCAGCACCATGTCTCCCAGCTGATTCTGTCTGTCACGCTGACCCCAAAGACTAGCCATCACAGCTAAGGTGTGGTCTCAGCTAAAGTCGAGAGATACAGAGAGCCTGGGACTGGAAAGACACAGGAAGTTTGTCTCCCCTCAGGGTCTGTGGATTTCCGTGCTTCTGTGATCTTCAGATATGGGCTGCAATTCTGGACTGTGGTTTTCTGCAGCTGGTCAGCGAAGGGCGAAGGGGGAAGCTGTGAGCTGGTGGCAACAGTCAGAGCAGCTGGGGGGATGGGTGCAGCAGCCAGCACGTGGTGCCTGGCCAGGGGGTCCCCAGAATCCACTGCAGAGGCCCTCAATTTCAGCAGGTATAGGCAATGAATCGAGATGGCAGATGTCCTGGATTTTTTTTATTTTATTTTATTTTTTCTTTGGTCAACTTGACACAGACTGGAGAACCTTAGTTGAGAAAATGCCTCCAAGGGACGGCCTGTGGGCAAACCTGCGGGAGCATTTTCCTGAGTGATGATTGATGTAGGAGGGCCATGCCCACTGTGGGCTGTGCAACATCTGGCCAGTGCAACATCTTGTTGCCTTATGGCTTCTGCTTCAGCGCCTGCCTCCAGGTTCCTGCCCTGACTTCCCTCAGTAATGGAGTGTGACCTGGGAGTTGTTAAGAAGAAATAAACCCTGTCTTTCCCATGTTGCTTTTGGTCATGGTGTCCATCACAGCAACAGAAACCTCAAATAAGACACTAAATATACTGCCTATGCAGGGCCTTAGGATCCTGTGGACTCCAATGTCCTCCCCAGGGCAGTGGGGAGCCATGGAAGGGTTTAAAGCACTAGAAAGGCATGATCAGTTCAAATGGGGCTTCCATGGAGATCTCCTCTGGGGCCCCCCAGGTTCCCTTTCACCATTCAGGGTGACAGCAAATGCAACTCTGGCAGACTTCTCTAATGGTGACTGTCATGTGCTTTCTCCACTGCTGGGAAAGTTATAAAAGGCTTTGGCTTGTGTGAGCCGCTTGGTGCTACAAACACTCATTTCCTCTCCTGTATCCTTCCTCTTCCTCCCCTCCCCATTGCAGAATCTCTGCAGTCCAGGCTGGACAACCCCAGGCATCCTTCAGGTTGAGTCTCCATCTTCAACGATGCTCACGTCCTAGGGTCCTGCCTGGGGTAGGCAGAGTATGGTGTGACTCCCAAGTCCCCGCGTTCCTGTGTCCTTGTCAAGGCTGAGTATTTTCTCTTCTGTGGGAAAGGGCCCTTGCAGATGGGGAGTGGCTAAGGGATATTTTATAGGTGGTCGAATGCTATCAGGGAGCCCTTATACGGTCAAGAAGGACACACACACACACACACACACACACACACACACACACACACACACACGGGGGGGGGACAGACAGAGAAACAGAGAGGGAGATATATGAGAAAGAAGGGAAAGAGGAGGGAGGAGAGAGAAAGGAGAGAACAGAGAGGCTGAGTGGAGAGAGGGAGGGATGGAAAATACAGAGACAGAGAGAAAGGAGAGATACCACCTCACCGTCTCTGGAGTCAGTATCTTCTCCAGTGTGGGTCCTGGGGATCACACTCAGACAGCCAGACTTGGCTGCAGCTGCCTTTTCGCGGAGCCTCCCCATCCCCACCATGCTCTCTCTGGAGGCTAATGAAGAGCCACAAGCCAAGGAAGATGGAAGCCAGATTCTTCCCCGCAGCTTCCAAAGGGCATGGGCACTACCAGCATCTCGATTTTAGCTCCTGAGACCCGGGAGCCTGACTTCCAGCGCACTCTACAGCAGGCCCATGCTCTTGCCCACGGGCACCTGAGCTTGAGAGAGAAGCTCCCAATCCTGTAATCTAACCTTAGATTCCAGCTCCTTGCTTGGTCTCATCTTCCTGTGTGTAGCCAGATGTTTTTGCTTTGTGCCCCCACTTGTTCCTTCCTGCACATCTGAACTCCACCCTAGCCAGTGCACACCCTACATGGCACCAGTGAGGTCGAGCCTGTGCCATCATCATGGAGCCCAGTATGTGGTGTCATAGCCCTGAAGATGGAGTTGTGAGCAGCTGGACTGGGCACTGGACCGGAGTCAGACCTCTGATTTAGCAGTCAGAGCTCTTAACCACTGAGCCACATCTCTGGCACCAGCTTCCATTTTTCCTGAGATGGGGGTCTCACTGTTGGACCCAGGCTGGCCTCCAACCCTCAGTCCTCTGGCCTTAGTCCCTCCACCTTGAGAGCTGAGACCACAAAAGTTTACCATGATGCCCATCTTGAAAATCTAAGCAATATTTTTATTTATTCTTGGAAAATTTCATATATATATATTTACCCCATGACCCTTTGTCCCCCCGGCACCCTGAACACATCTCACTCTCAAATTCAATATCTAATTTTTCCAAATATATTTATTTTTATTTCATATTTGTTTGAGAATAGAAGAAAGCAGTCAATATAGTTATTAAAAATTATTAGAATGCATGATCTTGTTTAATATTATACATTGCAAGTCCATCCATGTTCCTGCCAATTTTGTGAGTTCCGTTTTCTTTAGCGATGAATAGCATTCCCTTCTCTGCATGTACCTGGCTTTCATTTTCCATTCATCTCTGGCTGGGAAGCCAGTCCAGTGTGTAGGAAAGACATCTGGTCAAGGCTGTGTTTCGTGAAGGAAGGTAGAAAGCCGATTGTCTCTGTTTTAGCTCTGTCGTGGATTTGTTTCTGTGGTGGAGAAACACTTAAGAGTGTACTGGTAGTGAAAGTGTAAAGTCCAAAGTGGAGACTCCATGCTCGCTGAGACGCGCAGCCTCAGGTCCGGCTGGTCTCACTTTGGGGCACCTTTTTTGGGGATGCTTTTTAATTGCAAGCTCTTCACAATAAAGTAATTTTTATTAAAAAATAAAAAGAACGTAAGAGAAATCTGGGTTGAATAGATATTTGCTCACATCTTCTCAGGAGAAGAGCTCCAAACAGAAGCTCGTGGGAGCCGGTCAGGTCACAGGGAGGGATGAACGCAGCACTCATGGGACTCGGTGGTTCTTGGGAGAGTGGCTGTGTCCCCTTCTCGACCTCTTGCCTCCCGTCTTCTTATGTGATCTCTTTTTTACTTTTTTCTGCTCCTGCAGGCTCTCTGCCAGAAGTCCTCAGACAGACTGAGCGCATGCCAGAATCACAATATTGTATCTTCCGAACTGTGAGCTAGGCAAAGCTTTCGTCTTGGGTATTTTGTTATAGCAATACAAAATGGGCCAGGACACATGAACTCTGTAACTTTCCTCAAACATGCTAGTGCACAACTGTTCAAGTCACAGCGAGGAGGAAGAAACCACATGTCACCATAGCCTAGTCTCAGTGACTGTACACTGCAATCGTCTTTTCTTTCCTGACCATTAGAATCAAGTCACTGAATTAAGTCCATTCTCAAGGAGGAATTAAGCCCTTGTTTGAAGGAAGAAGTAGCAAAGAATCTGTGGATGTGGTCAAAGCACATGATGTAATTAAATGAAGATGTCACAATGGGGCTGATGGCAAACATGAGGGGGCAAGCTCAACCCCAGGCACATAAAACAGTCATGCATGGTGATGTGTTCTTGCAATCCAAGTCTTGGGGACTCACTGGAGCTGTGGTGACCTGAATGAGAGCTGCATAAGATTGAGCAAGAGAAACTTCTGGCATAGATGAGGGGGTGCTCTTTAGGTCTCATCCCTTACTGAGGAGTTCCCGGAAGGTGCTGGGTGCTGTGGAGGGAGAAACGACTATTTCTGAGGGCAGAGACACTATCTGGGTGCCCATATTCCTGTGGGTGGCCCATGGACATCACTAACTGGACTTAGTGGGTTATAAAAAAAAGAGAAGAAGTTGGGAAGAGGTGTGTCTGAGGGGACATGGGGATGTTGGAGGGGGAATGGAGTGGATATAATCATATTTCATTGCATTTATAAACTTACCATGGATAAAGAAAATTTACTTTTAAAAGAGAATTAGAGAAGAAAACAACGCACTTGCCAGTGGCTGGGAGCTGGCAGCATCCCCTTGGGTGAGGGTGGTGGTTTCCACATTACTGGGGTGTGTCTGGGGAAATCCTCTTTGTGACTATTTGGGCTTCTGGGACCTTCCCCACACCCAGCTTTGCATGTTCGGAAGTATCCTGGAAAAGCTGGGTACGGTGGCTATGCCTCTAATTCCCACTCTTGGGGGTAGACGGACAGAGGCAGGTGAATCTCTGTGAGCTCCAGGCCAAGCTGGTCTACACAGTGAGTTCCAGGACAGCTGGGCTACAAAGTCACCAGCAAAGAAAGGCATAAGGAAGGGGCCTTGAGAAGATGCTTTGGTGACAATTTCAGCAAAATGGAAGACACAAACTCAGAGCTGCTGTGCTATGTAGCCCTGTAGCTAAGAAGAGACACTCTCTTAAGCAAGGGGCTGAGAAGTCACAGATAACCTAGGTTGAACAGCCTCCACTTCAGAGTTGGTCTTCTTAGGGGAAACGTGGAAGGGGGCTGAGAGATGGTTCAGTGGGTGGAAAATCCTTGTCGTAAAAGCCTGATGACCTGCTCTGATGTGGTGGCTTGTGCCTGTGACCCCCAATTCTGCCCCTCTCTCCAGGGTCTCACTATGGACTCACCAAGTACAACTGACTGGCCTCAAACTCAGAGATCCCCCTTTCTCTGCCTCCAAAATTCTGGGGTCACTCTAGATTCTGTCAGGCTGAAAACCAATATGAACCACCTCATGTGCTTGGGGGCAGAGCTGATCATTGCCCCCATTCTTCAGATAAAACACTGATGCTCAGCCAAGTGTGGCAGAACTCAGGAGACTGAGGCAAGATGACGATGAGTTTGAGGCCAGTCTCAGTTACAAAGTAGGTTCCAGGCCAGCCTGGGCTACATAGTGAGACCCATTTTCAAAATAGCCAAGGGTTGCAGCTGTACTCAGTGGCAGACTTCTTGCCAAGCACCCGTGCCACCAGTCAGTAGAGGAACACTGTCCTCTGAGGGTACCGGCCATTATCATCGTCATTAGAAGCAGCCAGGACAACTCCATGGCGATGGGCCTCCTGACATTCCCTCACAGCATGGGGGTGAATATAATCAGAGTACATGAAGACATGCATGAAAATGACATCATCAAACCCATGCATGGATACATGTTAACAAAACATTTAAAATTATACACTCTTATCACAGAGAACCTTTGGCTGTGGCTTGTGTTTTCTCAACAAGGGACAGTCACTGCTGACGCTGGGATGAAAGCTCTCATGAGCTTGTCCCACATGGAAGGATGCTAAGAAGACCTGCAGAGACATGCAGATGGGAAGGAGGGTGAGCCTAACTAGGTCATCAGACCATCTCCTCAGGGCTCAATCCCTCCCTACTGAGCCTTCCTGACAGCTGTGCCCCAGCCACATGTGGTCTTGAAGGTGCTAGAGCAGATAGAGGTTAATTTTGTCGCTACGGGAAAGATGTCATCCGTTCAAGGGTGAGAGGTGTTGTTGTTGGGGATGCTTTGGGATCACCTACACCCCTGAAAGTCACCTTCACTCATTCTTATGTAACTAAGTTCAATAAACTCATTAGTTCATCAAGTTGGCCTTGGGTGGAATTGTCACTTTGGTCTGCCGTTGGTGCCCTATCTGGTAGGTCACACAATGACGTAGAAGGAAAGGGAGGCTCATGGCTAGCTTTCATAGTCCTGAAAGGCACTGTGCTGGCTGCTGAGTGACAAGAGATGACAGTGATTCCACCCAGCTGGGAATCCTACCTATGAGGCTGACCTAACCAACAAGATGTCCCCACTCACACAGTAGTGGCTCTGCTGTTATGAGGTAACCTAATGCTTTCTGGTGGGTTCTCAGGTCTACTCTACAGGACGGAAAACATGCCTGGTACTGTAAACCCATCGGAAACTGTCAAGAATATGTCCTAGCTGAAAGTTCTCCAATCAAAGGGTAGAGTTGGTCATCTCTCAGACTGGCAACAAAGATTCCCAGGTGGATGGGCAGAAACCAACCTTCCAGGACTGGCCCAACACCAAGTTCCTATAATTGTTGAACTAACCAGTTCAGCTACCCCCATTTAGATTAAACAATACACAATGACCCAGGAAACAAAAGGGGAAACTGAAGTCCATGTTGCCTGGTTTGAAGAGACAAGCATCTTGGTGCCTTGCCATAACTCTGGAATATACCTCTCCTGAGTGTGGAGAGACCCGGGACATGGTTCTCACGAGCCTGGTTTTTCCAGGGAAACAGGTGTAGACTGTCTTGGAGTTAAAAGGGGGCGTTCTTCAGCATCCCTTGGCAGAAGTGAGTCAACCCAACTTTGATCTTAAATGGACAGGCCCAGAGGGAAGTTATAGGGGAAACATAGCTGCACCAGGTTGCCCAAAGGATTAAAGATATTCTTCAACCCTGTTTGATGAGAACTAAATGATGACCTTCTGCCCTTCTATGAGAGCTTTTCCAGGAAAATAGATTATTTAAGGGCCACTGAGAGACTGTTTCAAGAGTTACTGACCTTGGACTATGGCACATTAGCCAAAAGAACCCCAACTTGTACATCAGATGCTTCCTATGTTGGCTATGAGCTGATGGGAGGCAAAAGGAGCCTGTCTCCGAGTAGGATTGTTGCCATTCTTCAGATATCAACTCCAAAGACTAAGAGACAGGTTGAAGAATTTCTAGGTGCAGCTGGATATTGCTGCCTCTGGACACCAGAGTTTCTGGAAATGGCAAGGCCTCTATACACCAATACAAAGGGGGCCCTGTGCACCAAATGTAGATTGAGACTAAAAACATCTATGCTAGCTTCTCTAGCCAGCCAGCAGGCAAGACTCCTGCAGGTAGGCTGCTTCAATCACTTCCATCTATTGGACCCTGTAATCTACAAGTCCCACTTTGTCCCCAAACCCCATCCCCTGTGACATCAAGGGCTCTCTGAGGCACAGACTATGACTGCACAGAACGGACCACATAAAGGTAGATCTAATAGAATTACACCTGACTTCTCAATGGAAACCCTGAAAGCAAGAAGGTCTAGAACAGATGTCCTGCAGACTAAAAGACCATGGATGAAAGCCCAGACTGCTATACCCAGCAAAGCATTCAATCACCATAGATGGAGAAAACTAGATGTTCTATGACAAAATCAGATTTAAACAATACCTAACAACCCAGCCTTACAGAAAGTACTACAAGTAAAACTCTAACCCAAGGAAGTTAGCTGTACTTATGAAAATACATGTAACAGATAACCTCACAGCAGCAAACGCCAAAGAAGGGAAGCACGCAAACACTCACACTGAAAAATAACAGGAATATTATCACTGATTGTTAATATCTCTTAGTATCAATGGACTCAACACCTAAAAAAGGTGCAGGCTAAGAGAATGGAAATGAAAGCAAGATGGATCCTGCTCAGTGTCATGGAAATCAGACAATACTCAGTTGAATCAGCCTTGGGTCAAGGAAGAAATAAAGAAAGAAATTAAAGACTTCCTAGAATTCAACAAAAATGAATACACAACATATCCAAACCTATGAGACAGTATGAAAGCAGTGTTAAGAGAAAAGTTTATAGCACTAAGTGCCTACATAAAGAAAGTGGAGAAAGCTCACACTAGCAACTTAACAGCACACCTGAAAGCTCTAGAAAAAAAGAAATATACTCACTTAGGAGGAGTAGATGACAGAAAATAATCAAATTGAGGGCTGAAATCAACAAAATAAAAACAAAGACAACAATACAAAGAACCAAGAAAAAAAAAGTTCTGGTTCTTTGAGAAAATCAACAAGATAGACAAACCCTTACTGAAACTAATCAAATGGCAGAGAAGGAACATCCAGAATAACAAAATCATAAATTAAACAGGGACAAAACCACAGACATGGAGATCCAGAGAGTCATTTGGTCTTACTTCGAAAACCTGTACTCTACAGAATTGGAAAGTCTGAAAGAAATGGATATTTTTCTGGATAGATAGTGCATGCCAAAATTAAATCAAGACCAGATGAACAATTTAAATAGGCCTATAACCCAAAAGGAAATAGAAGCAGCCATTAAGGTCTCCCAACTAAAAAAAGCCCAGGGCCAGATGGTTTCAGTGCAGAAATTCTACCAGAACTTCAAAGAAGAGCTAATGCCTACACTCCTCAAATTGTTCCACACAATAGAAACAGAAGAAACATTGCCAAACTTTTTATTATGAGGCTACAGTTACCCTGATACCAAAACCGTACAAAGACTCAACTAAGAAAGAGAGTTACAGATCAATCTCCATTAAGAACATTGATACAAAAATACTCAATGAGATACTGGAAAACTGAATCCAAGAACATATCAAGAAAATCATCCACCATTATCAAGTTGGTTTCATTCCAGAGATGCATATGAAAATCTATCAATGTAATCCAACAAATAAATAAACTGAAAGGAAAAAATATAATCATTAGACACCGAAAAAGCATTTGACAAAATCCAACACTTCTTCAAGATAAAGGTTTTGGAGAAATCAGGGGTACAAGGGTCATATCTAAACACAATAAAAACAATATAGAGCAAGCCAACAGCTAACATCAAATTAAATGGAGAGCAACTCAAAGCGATTCCACTAAAATCAGGAAAGAGACAAAGCTGTCTATTCAACAAAGTTCTTGAAGTTCTAGCTAGAGCAATAAGACAAGAAAAAGAGATCAAGGGGATACAAATTGGAAAGGAAGAAATCTGTGACTGCCTCACTGAAAAAGGTACTCTGCCATGTGGCTAGCACAGATAAGAATAATGGGCTAATATAAATTGTAAGAATTAATAAGACGCTTGAGATACTAGGCCAATCAGTTTATAACTAATGTTGGCCTCTGTGTGATTTCTTTGGGACTTAACGGCTATGGGACCAGGCAGGACAGAAACCCCGATAACAGAAGTCAAACTTTCACTATTTGTGGATGATATGATAGTATACATAACTGACCCCAAAAAACTCTAACAGGAAACTCCTACCTTCAGTCATGTGTCAGGATACAAGATCAACTCAAAATAATCAGGAACCTTCCTATATATAAATGATAAAGAAGTTGAGAAGAAACATCACCTTTCACAATAGCCACAAATAATATAAAATATCTTGGGGTAACACTAACCATATAAGTGAAAGACCTGTTTGACAAGAACTTTGAGTCTTTGAAGGAAGAAATTGAAGAAGATACCAGAAAATGGAAAGATTTTGGATAGGAAGGATCAACATAGTAAAAATGGCAATCCTACCAAAAGTCATCTACAGATTCAATGCAATCCCCATCAAATCCCAACACAATTCTTACCAGACCTTGAGAGAACAATACTCAACTTCATATGAAAAAACAAAAAAATCAGGATAGCCAAAACAATCCTGTACAATAAAGGAACTTCTGGAGGCATCACCATCCCTGACAGCAAGTTCTATTATAGAGCCACAGTACTGAAAACAGCCTAGTATTAGCATAAAAACAAACAGGTTGACCAATGAAATTGAATTGAA
>JAQHUG010000758.1:64235-83289 GCA_028555095.1 Dicrostonyx torquatus | reverse complement strand
AAGGGAACAGCGTCTACCTGTTATCAAACACTGGAGGAGGGAACTGAGGCTGTCACTGTGGATAGAACGGCCTCTTGTGGTCCTCTTGTGGGAAGAGAGAACACAGAGAAACCATCCTGCTGAACACAATCCACACAGTCAGCTCAATCCCCGTCAAATCACCAACACTGGTCTTTACAGAAATAGAACAAAAATCTTCAGAATCCTACAGAAGCATGACAGGCCCCCAAGATCCAAAGGCAATTCTGACTAGAGGACAGTCCCTGATGTCACATTATCCCACAGAGCCACAGTTAGATAAACAGTGTGGTGCTGCACAAGAGTTGGTTCAAACCAGTATTTGCACCCATTCTATATACCACCCATGTCAGCATTACTTTCCAAGCCTACCCAGAATTCCACACTCTTCCCATTCCTGCCTGGATTATACTGAACACGCCTCTCACAGGCATGGGACATTCATCCACCCCTGGCCATCTGGCTTCTGGATTTCTGAAGCTCACAGTTCCAGCAGTTAAAATTGTCACCGCGCTTCCTCTATCCAAACCCTTGCCATGGCTCCCATCACTCTTCTCATTAGCTGCTTCACACATTGCTGTAACCTCATACCCAGCAGGGAGACATCTAGGGAGGAAGAGTTGGTTGGCTCCTGGCTTGGAGAGAGAGTGTGTTAAGCTGAGAAAGGTGTGATGATGACTGGTCACATCACAGACACGGTGAGGGTGCAGAATGAGATGGGTGATGTACTCATCACCCTGTCCCTTTGCTCTGTCTAGATCCCCAGCTGGTGGGGTGCCGACTCCCTTCAGAAGGTGTATCTTCCTGCAAGTGTATCACAGACACTGCAGAGGTGTGTCTCCCAGGAGACTCTAAATTCAGTCAAACTGACAATACAGATGAATCACCACACTCGTTTATACATAAAAAATCAGAACTATACAATGACTTAGGAGGTCCATCTGACTGTAGGTCTCCTCTGCCCTCCCCACTTCACCTCACTCATTCTGGCCTCAAATTTGTACTGACTTCTTTGCTACCTGTAGGATCAGTAATAGTTCTGACACAGGGTCTTTGAATTTATTATTTTACTTATATGTCTCCACAACTCATCTTTATTTTATTTATTTTTGCTTTTTTTGAGACATCCATCCTCTCTCTATGTATATTTTTCTGTCTGTCTGTTTATCTATCTATCATCCACCTCTATCTATGTCTATCTTTCTGTCTGTCTGTCTATTTATCTATCATCCATCTCTATGTATATCTTTCTGTCTATCTATCTATCTATCTATCTATCTATCTATCTATCTATCTATCATCCACCTCTATCTATGTATATCTTTCTGTCTGTCTGTTTATCTATCTATCATCCATCTCTCTATGTTTATCTTTCTGTCTGTCTGTCTGTCTATCATCCATCTCTCTCTATGTATATCTTCCTGTCTGCCTGCCTTTATTTGCATGTACACACATGCAGCTCAGAGGACAATGTGAGGGGAGTCTGCTCTCTCCTTCTACCATGTGGGTCTCAGGGACTGAGCTAAAGTCATCAGGACTGGCCCAAACACCTTTTCCCACTGAGCCCTCTTGCAGGTCCAAGCCCCACAATTCTTGTTTATTCCCTCTAGGATTTTGTGAAATGTCTGAAGGAAGTCTGTATGGGATTCCTTCTAAAGAAATTTTACCTCCTTCCACCTTCCAATTCTTTCCTCCCCAGTTCTTTCCATTTGTAACTTGATCTTTACTCACCATCTGGCATGCTGTGAAGTTTAACTATTCAACTCTTCGCACCCTTTGCAAAGCCTCTCTTTGTCCATTCCCTAGTGAGAACCTAGTGTATGTACAAGGCCCAGTGAGGGGCCTAGGTGGGAACTGACTGGTGTTGTTTTGATAAGTGGTCACATTGACAATTTATGTCTAGAGATTTGTGCTCTCAGCCTTGGCCAGAGGCTCGTGGGTCATCACTGGCCAAAGTCCCAAAAAAAGTGACACAAGCATCTACCGCACACTCAGGAAGTCAAAACGTCTTCCACATCAGATTCACATGGTTATATGATCAATAATCAATTGAGCTTCTTGAGTGTGGTTTGGGGATAATTTCTTTGGCCTGTGGCCAGTGCCCTACCTGGGGTGAAAATAGACGTTTGTGTCTCCTCAGGAAGGCACATGACATAAACTTATCTTGACGTTATACTCCTGGTCCCTTAAAGTTGGGTTGTCATCTTTGGGCAGTAGGGGCACCTTTCCTTGATAGCATTTGCAGACAGAGTTCTCTAATCTTGTCCTCTATCCCGACATTACTTTTCTTCTTGGTGCCATCTGTTGATGGTTTCCACTGTGGTTTAAAAATCTGAAACATGGCCTGGTATTGGCATAAGAACAGACAGGAGGACTAATGTAATTGAATCGAAGACCCATATTAATTATTAATTAATTAATATTAATCTACACACCTTCGAACAGCTGATTTTTGACAAAGAAGCTAAAAATATAAAATGGAAAAGAGAAAGCACATTTAACAAACAGTGCTGGCATAACTGGATATTAACATGTAGAAGAATGAAAATAGACCCATGCACAAAACTCAAGTCCAAATGGGTTAAAGACCTCAACATAAAGCCAGCCACACTGAACCTTATAGAAGAGAAAGTGGGAAGTACACTTGAACACGTTGGCACAGGAACAACAATGAGGACCCTAAGAGAGACATACATAGATCTAATCTACATGGGAAGTAGAAAAAGACAAGATCTCCTAAGTAAATTGGGGGCATGGGGACCTTGGTGGAGGGCTGAAGGCAGGGAGTGGAGCAGAGAAAAATGTAGAGCTAAATAAGAATCAATAAAAAAAGAAAAAAACCTGAAACATGGTTTTCACTTGCTCTCCTCTCAACATGTCTTATTTTTACAGCCCCATACCCACAGAGCCTCAGCTTTGGTGCCTGGATTGTGTTTCAGACTTCTGTCTCCTGAGCTGCCTCTCCTCTCCCATCCAGGGTGGATTTCCTCATTCGTTCCTCCGCTTGCTGGCACAGCCTTTGGGGTCACAGATCATTCTGGTAGCGCAGTTTCAAGCTCTTCACTCAGGCTTTTACTCCCATCAGCACTTGAGTTGTCCAGGATCCATAGTCTTTGGAGAAATCATGTCACCTGGCTTCTTCCCATTCCTGGGTTTCTGTTGTCATTTATTCTTGTGCTGGTTTGGATGTCTTTTCTGCTTTTATTTGAGGTAGCTACACTTGAGGAGCCAATCCAGACACAAACGTGCTCGTCTCTAGGCTGTTCTTATAAAGACCAGCTTCTCCGTCCACTTCATCTCTCACAAGGCCACTTCCTGGAGAAGAGCGCCCTGGCAGGCAGCAGGGTGTGCCTCCTCCATTCCTTTACACTTGGATTCCCCATTACAGTGTTTCAGACGTCCACACTCTTCTTTCCGTGTAACCTAGGTGTGAATGAGTGTGAAGACACTACCACGTGTCCAGCTTATGCCACCTGCACCGACACCGCGTACAGCTATTACTGCACCTGTAAACGGGGCTTCCAGTCCAGCAATGGACAAACCAACTTTAAGGGCCCAGGAGTGGAGTGTAAAGGTGAGTTTTTGTCGTGTGACTTTCTGGGGACAGATAAACCCCATGTACGGCAGTGGCCACAGACCAGAGAAATGATCCCCACACCTTGCTCAGGCAGCTCAATTGTTTATTGCTCATATAGCCATGAGGGGGGCCTTGTGAATCTGTTATGGAAGGTGTCTTGACCTCCTGAGTCTTGGGAGCCCCCTGCTCCTGGGGAGAGTGTGCTTCAGTTCAGAAGAAATCACTACACAAGTGTTCACATTCCATCAAGCCTTCCAGTGTTTGGTAGGTCAGGCTCATGCTGACTGGGCACTGCACTGGGTGTGGTTACTTCCTGCCATTCCTACCACACGCCCCAAATTCCTCTCCTCCTGGGCACCCTTCCTTTATATCTATCCATTGGTACAAATACATATAAGCTTTCCATTTCCTCCCTCATGCCCTTGTTTTCCCTTTTCATCTATACACCTATCCACACATTTGCCTATCCATCTGCCCTTCCATCTGCCTGGCAATTCATTATGCCCCTAATTCATCTGTCTGTCCACACCTAGGAAAACCATCTACACCCCTCCCTCTTTGCTGCACTCTCTCCCTTTCTTCTCCCTTCTCTTTCTACTCATCCGTCCACACATCTGTCCACACATAGGGATACCAATCTCCACACACCTATCTCTCCTTCCCTTCATTCACTTTTTCTCCTGACTCCTCTTCCTTGAAAAAACTCACAGATGGCTGTGCCTCAAGACTGAGTGTCTCAAGAGTACAAGGTATGGTGTTGGCCTTAGCAACCCACTGCTATGACCTGGGAACCCAAGTTTAAGACTGCTCAGGTTTAAGTAGAGAGACCCTGGACCCCATCAAAGTCACTAAATGATGAGGACATATAAAGCAAACAAAAGGAGGTTCAATTTGTAGGGCGAGAGCAGTTTGTTACTCCAACTTTTCTCTTTGCTCAGATGTTGACGAATGTCTTCAAAGTGACTCACCTTGTGGTCCTAATTCGATCTGCAAAAATTTGCCTGGGCGATCCCAGTGTAGCTGTATTAGTGGCTTCTCTCCTCCCACTGGGAAGAGCTGGATTCTGGGAAGTCCAGGTCATTTTCTCTGCACAGGTAATGTCTTCAGACTCTCTGCTATGGGTCTGTGGTGGTCAGAGCTTGATTCTCTTCCCTCATTCTTTTTCTTTGTCGTGCAGACATTAATGAATGTCTGACGGTTGGGATCTGTCCTGCATACTCCAACTGTTCGAACTCTGTGGGAAGCTACAAATGCACCTGCCAACCTGGCTTCTTCTGGAATGACCTTGTTTGTGAAGGTTAGTGACACTTGGTTTTTGTCATTTCCCATATGGTTTCGTCTGTGTCAAGGACAGAACCCCAAGTCTTAGCACCTGCCAAGCTGGTCACTCCGCTACACCCCTGCTCTTTTTAAATTTAACTATTCACAAATTGTGCCAAACTCCCCCTCCCACTTTTAACCAACGTATTTATTGCCTCCTTTTATGCCATTGTTGTGGCCCTGTTGTACTTGATTGTGTTTGATGCGACCAAGAAATCTTCACAATGTCTACACCACTGAAGGAAATCTCCCTCCCTCCCATTTCCAGTAATCATAGCTGCTCAGGGAGGAGTGGGGCCTCAGGAGCAGCCACAACTTTTGTGAGTTTATGTGTACAACAGTTCCTGTCCAGAAAATGTGGTACCTAACAGCACTCCTCCCCATCCTCTGGCCCTTACATTCCTTCTGCCCATATTCCATGTAGATCCCATTCTTGACACTAGTCTTGGCCTTACTCATGTGCAAGAGCTAGTTAGTCCCAGAGAAAGAACAGAGGCAATCAGGCTTCTGGAGACTCGATTTTGGAACTGACACCCACCACTTGTGCATTCTGTTGGCTAACAGAAGCAAGAGGACAAGGAGGTGGGAGAATCAAACGTCAGTTCCTCACGGGAGTAGTGGAGAAACCACGTGGCATTAAATCCACACCCCAAAGTGTGGTTACAGGAGGAATGAAGGATAATGGCTACTTTTTGTGAATGTTGATAATTATGTTTTTAAACTCTTTGCAACATTTCTATTTACGTTCTTTTGGCCAGGATTTATTCTTATGGCTATGTATAGCTGCAAGGGAGGCTTGGAAGTATGCCTCTGAGTGGCCAGAAGGAAAGAGAGCATGTGTGTTGGAGGGTCTTCATCATGCCAGCTACCAGTTAGCACACAGACTGAATCTCTCATGTGTAGTCTTCTCTTCTCGATCCCTCACTTAAATTCTACATTTCCCCCCCAACTCATCAGATAAAGATGAATGTGCAGAGCACGACAGTTGCCCAAAGAATGCTTCTTGCCACAACACTTTTGGAAGTTATCATTGTACATGTGACTCAGGACTTGAATCTAGTGGTGGAGGGTCAACATTCCAGGGCCCGGGAGAATCCTGTGAAGGTAGGTGAAGGTGTTGACCAGGAACTTAGATAAAACCTAGTTGCAAAGACAGTTATAAAAGTTTTGGGCTTAGGATGAAATCAAGATTTTCATCTGAAAAGCTGAAGCCAAGAGTTCTTCCTTCTGTTCCCCACCCCTCTTTTCCCCTCTCTCCCTCCCTTCCATCCTTCCCCTGTTCCTTCCGTGCCTATGGGTATGTGTACATCACGGTCCATGTGTGGAGGTCAGAGAACAATTTTTTTGGAATCAGTTCTGCTACTTGCACCTTATGGAGACAGATCTCTCTTGTTCCTGCTGATGCACTGCAAACCTACCAATATTACCTAACTCCTCCCCCTGTCCTGTGCATAAACATACTGAGGTTCTGGATTGCTGTCAGAGGGATCACAGTTCACCTGACCTTGACTTTTCAATAAGCATGTTTATGAGCTAGTACCACTCCACCAGAGGGAGCACAGCTCACCTGACCTTGGTCTTTCTGTACCCGTGTTTATGAGTTAGTACCACTCCCTTGCTGCCTCAACCAGGTTTTCAGGACCTCACAGTGTTGGATGCAACACATGTCCACATGTTTGAGTATGAATGTGTGCATGCCGTGGCCTATGTGTGGAAGTCAGAGGATTATTTCTGGGGTCAGTCCTTGTCTCCCACCTTGTTGGAGACAGGGTCTCTTTGCAGTTCACTGCAGGATACATTGGGTTACCTGGCCTGGGGACTTCTGCGGATTCTCTTGTCTCTGACCATGCTGCAGGAGTGCTGGGATTAGACATGAATTGCCACATCCAGCTGGTCGTGGCTTCAGGTCCTCACAGCCCCACAGTCTATTATTTTTCTGTTGCTGTGAAAAAAAATACAGCCTGAACAAAGGTACTTTAAAGAAGAGAGAGTTAATTTGGTCTTATGTCTCCAGAGGGATGAATTAATCATGGTGGGAAGGCATGGGAAGGGGTGAGAGGTGTGTCCAGGGGTTGGGGGTGTGGCAACAGAAGCAGGAAGATGAGAGATCACAGTTTACCCACAAACATCAAGCAGAGAGATGAATTGGAAATAAGGTGAAGTTATGTACTCTCAAAGCCTCCCCTCCAGTGACATACTTCCTCCAGCAAGGCTTCAGTTCTTGAGCCTCTCCAAACAGCACTATCAGCTGGGGACCAAGTGTCCAGATGCTTGAGCCCCTGGAGATCATTCATCCCCAAGCCACCACATTCCAGCCCCTGGCCTCCACAGGCTTGTGGCCATATCATAATGTATAATGCATTTAGTCCCAGCCAGAGTTTTACATGTTGATAATTTCCTGGCTCAAATGTCATCGTTTCTCATAACTTGACTTTCTGTTTAGATGTGGATGAGTGCTCCAGGAACGCAACTCTTTGTGGCCCCACCTTGATTTGCATCAATACTCTGGGGTCCTATAGCTGCTCCTGCCCATCTGGATTCTCTTTGTCAGTTTCCCAGATCTCTGGTCATCAAGCAGATATTAACTGTACAGGTAATCTCCCTAGCCATGTGGAGGACTCATCAATGGGTATTAAATGAACCCCAAATATAGTGACTTATAAAAATGGGCATTTGTTCTTGCTAACAATGAACTAGTTTTTCTGTTTCATTAACTATCCAGAGAGCCTGTGTCTATAGTAGCTGATAAGTCTCAATAATTAGTCTCTGGCTGGGCACTCTACTGAGACACCAGTTTCCACAGTGACACTCGAGCTTCCTCCTGTTTTGAAAAAAAATGTGATTCCAAGAGGAAGAATGAGAGTCTGAGCTTCTAGATCTCAGAATACTACTAATATCTTATCCTGTTGGTTACAATCCGGAACCAAACTAGAATCCAAAGGGGGAAAACTCTGTATGTCATTTGGTTAATTTTGGTTGCCATGTGGAACAATCTAGAATTATCTTGGAAGAGTCTTGATGAGGAGGAGTCTAGGTCAGGTTGATCTGTGAGTGTGCATTCTAGTTTCATTCTATTGCCGCGACACCATGATCAAAGCAGCTCAGGGAGGTAAGGGTTTATTTGACACAATTTATCACTGAGGATTCCTTTTCCGTCAGGAATCTGAAGCAGAAACCATGGAAGAATGCTATTTGCTAGGTCACTTTTAGCTTTACTCACAGGTTCATGCTTAGATAACTTTCTTCTACAGTTGGGGACCACTTGCCCAGGGATAATGCCACTCACAGTGAACTTGGTTCCATCAATTAAGACAATAAAGCCAATTCCTCACAGATATGTCTGCAGACCAATCTGATGAATACAATTAATGAAAATTTCCTTTTAGGTGTTTCTAAACTGGTCAAGTTGGTGGTTAATGCTAACTAGAACAGCACATCTGTGGAGGATTATCATGACTATGTTAACTGATGTCAGGTGATCCTCCCATCGTGGATGGTGCCGTTCATTGTAGGTCCTGACTACACGAGCGTGGAGAAAGTGAGCCGAGCATTAACGCCTTCAGCTCTGTTTGCTCTTGACTGTGGATGTGACTGACTAGTTCAAGTCCCTGCCTTGATTTTTCTGCAATCATGAAATGATAAACTTGATAGTACTTTCTCCCATAAATTGCTTTTTTCAGGTACTTTATTAAAGTAACTTGAAAAAACACTAGGACATAAAGCCGTGTGTGTTGAGGAAGTAGAGGGGTGGATGGCAGCCATCTTTGGTGTATCTACCATACACTAGAGCTCAGTGTACATCCGCCAGTCTTTATGAGGGAAATGCTTGTTTTTATTGACTTACAATATTATATTTCTCATGACTTGTGGACCTTTTCTAGATGATAATATTATTATAAGAAGTACAACAGAAGAAGAAAAAAGTAAAGAGACCATAGAGTTAAATTAATTTGGCCTTATTGATTCCCATGAAGCCATTCAGGATCCCCAGCAAGACCAAAGAGAGCTGTGAGCAGATAAGACCATTTCTGTCCGTGTGACAAATGAGAAAAACAGTTTTGGGAAGAAGGATTTATTTCAGCTAATGCTAAATAAACAGCTAGGCCATTGGCCAACTCAGCTTCATTCTCTTATTTTCTTTTTCTTGTTCCTTTTTTGATGTATGCGTTTCTATGTGTGTGTTCATGTGTATGCTTGACACATGTGTGTCCATGTAGTACATGAATATATGCATAAGTAGACCAGAGTTGAATCTTCACGGTCCATCCACCTTGCTTGTTTGAGAGTCTTCCACTGAGCCTGGAGCTCTCTATTGTTATGTGCAAGATGATTAGCTTTAATTGTGAACTTGCCACTGGCTAGACTCATCTGGGAAAAGAGTCCCAAAGAAGGGTTGTCTAAATCATGTGGATCTATGAGCATGTCTATGGGGGATTGTCTTGATTGCATATTAATTGATGTGACAAGACCCAGCCCACTATGGGTGGCACTCTTCCCTAGGCTGGGGGTTCTGAGTTGCATGTGGTAAAATCCAGCATCACACATTCATTCACTCTCTGCTTTTGGCTATGGATGTGACAGGCCTATCGGGGGCCAGCCTTAACAAAATACCTTTCTTCCAGAGTGGAGGCATTGGAATTTAGAAATATAGTAAGAATATGAAAACATGAACAAAAATAATAAAACACAGAAACACATAGGAGAGTATCAGGAGGGAATTTCAGTGAGTACTGAAACAATTCATCCGTGTTTAATTTCCAACTGGTTAATATACCCCTGACTTCAAAAGGTAGGAGTAGAACAAAAGGACTACATTAACAAATTGAAAGTCATGGGGTACATTCATTGCTAACGCCCTTAACTAATGTCCTAGACCAAACACTCTGTAGGCAAACCACTCGCTGGGTGGAATCCCAAGTTATTTCCCCAAAGGGAACTAGAACTTAGTTGGATCCTTAGACTTTTGTTTTAGGTAGGAACCAACTACTTCACTATTTCAGGAGCAGGAGGTCTGGCAACTAGCCACACCTGTTTACAATAGTCTTGAGAGAGCAGAACTCTGATTTACAAGCAGATGGGACCTTTGATGGAGTTAGAGGCACAATAATCTCGAATGAACTAAAAATAAGTCCCAAACTCTCTGACCTTTGGCCTCTTAGGGCCTCCACACAGGTCACTTCAAGTTCCTTCTTTGACTTCCCCACAACAATGGCTGCAAGCTGGAGTTGTGAGCTAAAACATACCCGTTCTTCCCTAAACTGCTTTTTGCCAGGGTATTTTCCCGTGGGCGACAGAAGTGAAATCAGTGACACCGGCTGCTGGGGTCAAACTGAGCTCCTGATACTTGCACTGCAAATTCTTTCTCCACTGAACCGTTGCTCTCCCCTATCCTCATCCCCACTGTGCAGATATGGATGAGTGTGATGCCATGTGCCCTCCCAACTCATCATGCACCAATACTCCTGGGAGCTACTTCTGCACTTGCCATCCTGGCTTTGCATCGAGCAGTGGACAAGTGACGTTCACAGACACAGAAGTGGCATGTGAAGGTGAGCAGAGGATTTCCCAGATGGTCTAGGATGTGCCCTTCTCCTCATTTTATGAATTTCTTTATATATTTGCTTTTTATTGCAGATATTGATGAATGTATCCAAGATCCATCCCCATGTGGACACAATTCTGCCTGCACCAATGTCCCAGGCTCCTACATCTGTGGCTGCCTTCCCAACTTCCGACCAGATCCAGAAGGATCCCAGGCATATGGCAACTTCAGCTGCAAAAGTAACGTTTTAGTGCATTGGCAAGGGTAGCTGTGTCTTTGTAACTTGTAAACCTTTTTCTTTTTCTTTTCTATTAACTAGGTTCTCTACTTACTTTTATCTCACCTATGCAGTATTTTCCTACCTATTTACTCTTTTATGGATTCATTGGTATACTCAGCAATGTTATTGAATGGATTTTGGATCAAGTCTGCTTTGTTTTTTGAGACAGTGCTTCATGTAGTTCAGGTTAGCCTCAAACTCACTGCTTTGCCTTGAACCCCATTCCTCATCCCTCCATCTACCAATTGCTGGAATTGTAGGTGTTCACGACCACTTGAAAGAGTGAAGATCCTATTGTCCCAGGTTACAGTATGCAAAAAGGTCCTGGGGTTCACACAATGTGAGTAGCTTTAGATGTAAACAGATACCATGGGAAGAGTTCAGGCTCTCTGGGGCTTTGGTGTCTTGTGAAAGCATTTCATTTTTTTCTCTCAAGAACAGCAAAAGCTTATTGTTATTATTATTTTGTTTTTCGAGAGAGGGTTTCTCTGTAGCTTTGGTGCCTGTCCTGGAACTAGCTCTTGTAGACCAGGCTGACCTCAAATTTACAGAGGTCTGCCTGCCTCTGCCTCCTGAGTGCTGGGATTAAAGGTGTGCACCACCACTGCCTGGCTTAAAAGCTTAAAAAATTTTAAGTAATGGATATTAAAAGGTTTTTGGCCAGATCACAGTACTGAGCATGAACACAGGCTGGGGAGGAGCTCATGAGCCTACTGTCACGGGGGAGGGGCAATTGCTAACTGCCCAAGGAGGGCCAGTTTTCTCCAAGGGTGTGCCCCTGTGTATTAGTTACTTTTCTGTTGCCATGATGAAATACCATGACCAAGACAACTCTAGAAACTTAGGGTTCCAGAGTGTTAGAGTCCATGATGGTGGAGACTGATTGAGGAAGACACCCAGTGCCACCTTCTGACTTCCAAATGCACAGACATACATGATGTACATGCATACAAATGTTCATACACATGTACACCACCACACGCCCACTAAAATCTAAAACAGAATGTGTGTTGCCTGAATGGCTGCAATGAAGCCCAATGACAACACAAATTTATTTAAGGTCCTTCCCACCACAGGGCTGAGCATAGCACCAGTGCCATTCTGTCCTCCGCATGATCCTTCCCAATTTCATGTTTTCTGTCTCCTCCTCACAAAGAACTATCTAGAAATAGTTATTATTATACCTCTTCATTCCCACTGTTAATTTTTTATTTATGGTGCCTAATACAATGTAAATATTATATTTGTTCTGAGAAAATAGTGAGAAGAGCATCATTCAGATGCAAATCTTCCTCCCATTCTTCTTTCTCCCCTCCTCTTCTTCCTCACTTCCTCCCTTTCCCCTTCTCTCCTTCCTTTTCCTTTCTTCCCCCTTCCCTTCCTCCCTCTCATCTACGATTTCTTCTTGTCTCCTTCTTCTTCTCCCTGTCTCCTCCTCCCTCCTTTCCTCCTACTCCTCTTCATCTTCCCCTCTCCTCTCATATCTCATGCTTTTTGTTACCCTTTACAGTCCATTCATTAAAGCCCCTTCCGACTTACCACTTTCTCCACACACTTACATCCACTTAAATATATTTAACCTGTGGAAATCAGGGTCTGTATATGAGTGACAATATGTAGTATTTTTTTTTATAAATCTCTGTTACCACAATATAATATTTTCCAGTTCCATTCATTTTCTTAGAAATTTCATATGGCTGAACAATATTCTGTTATAATATCTATATTTATCACATTTATCTACTCATCTGTTGATAGACAGCTAGGCTGATATATTTTCTTGATTCTATTCCTCTTCTTGAAAAAAATCATTCTTCCTTCAGACATGCACCTGCCTGTTTACCTTTATTTGTCTTATCTGGGGCCATATTACACAGGCCATATTTTTATATTGCATGGCAGCCAGACTTTTAGGCCATAGTCTGCACTTGCCAAACAGAAGGTGGTCACCTAGCCATTTAGACAAACTAATGCCATCCTAAACAAAGGGTCAGGATATGCTAATATCACTCTGCTTCTTCTTTGTAATTGTGGGAGATTGCCTGGGGGAAGAGGTGTTAATTTAGTCTAAGTGACAGAGCCATCATAGTTGCCGATGTGACCTAAGTCCCACTACCTCAAAAACAAAATGCTAATAAATTTCCCCCCAGTTTATGTTTTGGTATCAAAGCTGTTTGGAGAATAAACGCTGATGATATTTCAGGATGTGAACTCAGGATTTCATGAGGGATCCCTAAAAACTCTCTCCCGATAAAGGCATGTGAGTTGTACCTCAATTATTCCCATGCTTCCCCTCTGGTCCAAGAAATAATTTATGGTCCTGACTGGTCCCGGATCACAACAGCCTTCGAATTTTACATCAGTGGTATCTTAGTTTCTTGTCACTGTGAAAAACTAACTTGACAATAGCAGCTCAAGGGAGAAAGAATTTATTCTGGTCTTGGTTCAATGTGTAATCCGTTAGGGTGGGGAAGCTGAGGCAGCTGGCCACATCACATCCACAGTCAGGAACAGAGAGCTATGCGTGCTGTTGCTGCTTGATTTTCCCATTCTGTGCAGTCCAGGCTCTCTTGTCCAAGGAACGGTCCTGCCCACAGTTAAGATGTGTCTTCCAACACCAGCTAATCGAATTAAGATGCTCTGCCACAGGTGTGCCCAGAGGCTGATCTCTCGAGTTATCCTGGGTTCTGTTGAGATGATAGTTGACACGGAATGGTCACTGTGGCATTGGGCATCATACTCTACATCATGTCCTGTCTTGCTCCCTTTAAACCTGTGCCATGCCATTGAAGCTTCTTAACTTGCTGTTTAACTGCAGTTTGGTTCCAGTCCCTGCTATGTGTTATGGTAAGGTTCGATGCTATGCGCATAAGTCACAGAATCAGGTTTGACTTGTAGTCACACCTTACTGTTCGCTGTGGGTTTTTTTCTTCCTTCCAGGGATTCCCTTCAAGTGTAAGGAAGACTTGATACCTAACAGTGAGCAGATACAGCAGTGCCAAGCAGGGAAAGCTGGGGATCTTGACTATGTAAGTTTTATAACATAGTATTTTCTTTATTCTTGAGAATTTCATGCATGTATACAATCTAATATGATAACAATCACCCCAACTTTTCCCTGATGCCCAACCTCTCTTAACCTGGATCTCTTCCAACTTCATGTCCTGTTTTTCTTTGATTACTCACTTTATTCAGCCACCAGTGCCCATAGATGCATGGGTGTGGGGCATCCACGGGAGATTGGAAAACTAGCAGATGCCACACCTACAAGAAAGAATGATTCTCCTTTTCCTAGTAGCTATCATAGCCAAGAAATCTTCAGTGAGGGGGCTGGAGAGCTCCTCCACAGTGTATGCCCAGAATTTTGGTTGGCTTGGTTGTGTGTAGATACCCATAGCTGGTGTGTGTTCTTGAGTGTATTTGCCATGTCATATCCAGAAGACAGCATCTCCCTGCTTTCCTCTCCACCTTTCTGCTCTTACTTTCTTTCCACTTCTTGGCCCACTAGGTTCTCTGCATCTTGGTGTGTGTGTCTGTGTGTGTGTGTGTGTGTGTGTGTGTGTGTGTGTGTGTATGTGCGGCTTTGATATAGATGCCCCTTTTAGGGCTGGGTACATATTTTTATTGAATATGTATGCATTGTTGAACACTCTCAGTTTTTGATGTTTTCCAAGAAGCTACTTAGGTTAAAGATTGCTTCAGCAATCTTAAAATAAATGTAATAGCAAAATAGCAAAACCCATAGTGGTTGTATTGTTCTTAAAAGTAGAAACTATTCCTTTCTTCTTACAAAACTCCCTCTCTGTGGCCCAAGATGACTGCTCTGGCTTCTGCCATCAGATCTGTGTTTTAGGTAGTGGAGAGAGGACAAGAAAAAATTAAAGTCTCCTCCCTGTTTAAGAAAATGGCTTAGACATTTGATGACACAGGTAAGGTAAAGACGCCCTCTCCCTCTTGCTACCTGTGGCAGGTGAGAAAGACAGCCCAGGGTCATGAGAGTGAGTGAACTATCCCTTTACTGCACCAGCTGCAGCTTACAGAAGAGTGGGCCTGACACCCCGCCTGGGCAGCAGAGCTAAGTTATTGTTGGGGTCTCAAATGAGCCAGCCCTGAGGGCATGAGAGGGGGGGAGCTCACCCTGTGCCCTCCTCATATCCCCCCTACAGGAATCAGGGGATAGGGCCTTGTACCTTGCCTGGGCAAAGAAGTAGAGTTGACTCCGGTGATGTGAGTGTGAGGGACCCAGACACGAGGATGCAAGAACAGGATAACTGGCCCCACTCCTTACTGGAAGCTGCATTGGGCAAGCTAGCCTAGGCAGTGCTGGAGAGTTCACCTGGGTAGTGATGATGAGGGAAAGCTAGCAGACTGACCAACCCAGCTACCACCCAGGCCCATAACCAGGGCTCTGAGCTGACCCACTCCAACATCTGCTACATCTGTGAACTCGTGGATCATGTGAAGGGGATGGACCTACAGATCTAAAACTGAAGGATCTTCATAACACAGGACAACAACAGGATATCCAAGAGGAGCCCCAGTGAGAGTCTGTTATTGGTGGTGTAGCAGAAGCCGGAGGCCTTGAGCCAGACCAGTGAACACTTGCAAGTAAAATGAATGGACTAAAGAATAAACTGTGTGACTCAATGGGCCACACTACAGCTTTCATGACAAGATTCTCTTTTTGTTTCATTATTGTTTTTTCAAACTTTACTTTGATTTGAAGTTGAGGTTGCAGGGGTAGAAGGAAGACACGAAGAGATGGGGAGATAAGTAGGATCAGAATGTATAATTTGAAATCCACAAAGAATCAATAAAAGTTAAGAAAAGAACATGGTTTAGATAAGAAGGTTGGAATTGAAAAGAATGTGCTCATTTTTTACTTTGGAGGTGGTACTTTTGATGTGTCAATCCTCACTATTGAGGATGGAACTTTTAAAGCCAAATCAATAGCTGGAGACACTCACTTTGGTGTAGAAGACTTTGATAACCAAATAGTGAGGCTCCATATTCCCTGTGAACAGGCTAAATGTACTCTCTTTTCCAGAACCCAGGCTGGTATTGAGATTGTTTCTATGAGGGAATTGACTTCCATACCTCCATTACCTGTGCTCAATTCGAAGAATGGAATGCTGTCCTGTTCCATGGCATTCTGGATCTTATAGAAAAGGCTCTCCAGAGTAGACAAGTCATAGACCCATGGTATTGCCCTGATTGGGGGTTCTACCAGGACCCCCAATATTCTGAAGCTTCTGCAAGACTTCTTCAGTAGAAAAGAACTTAATGAGAGCATTAACCCCATTGAAGCTCTTGTTTATGGTACAGATATCCAGGCAGCCATTCTATCTGGAGACAAGTCTGAAAATGTTCAGGATTTGCTGCTTTTAAATATCACCCCTCTTTCCGTTGGTATTGAAACTGTTGATGGAATCATGACTGTCCTCACCAAGCGCAATACTGCCATTCATACCAAGAAGACACAGACCTACTTTGACAAGCTGGGTGTGCTTATTCAGGTGTATGAAGGTGAGAAGGTCATGACCAAGGCTAACAACTTGGAAAGTTTGAACTCACAGGTATACCTCCAACACCCAGTGGCATTTCTCAAACTTAGGTCACTTTGACGTTGATGCCAATGACATCCTCAATGCTCCTTCTGTAGGTAAGGGCACAGGCAAGAAAACAGGGTCACCACCACCAATGACAACAACTGCTTGAACAAGGAGGATATTGAGGAGGATATATGACCCAGGAAGCTGAGAAGTTCAAAGGTAGATATGAAAAGCAAAGAGATAAGGTACTGCCCAGGAATTCAATGGAGCCATATGCATTTAGCATGAGAGCTGAAGATGAGATGCTTCCAGACAAGATCAATAATGAAGACAAATAGAAGATTCTAGATGAGTTTAATGAAATCATCAGTTGCCTGTATAATAATCAGACTGCAGAGAAGGAAGAAGCTGAACACCAGCAGAAAGAACTGGAGAAAGTCTGCAACCCATTATTACCAAGCTGTACCAGAGAGCTGGCGTAATGCCTGGGGCTTCCTTGGTGGGAGAGCTCCTCTCTCTCATGGTGCTTCTTCAGGACCCACCATTGAAGAGGTGGATTAAGCCAATCCAAGTAGGGGCATAGTTTTGTTTCACAGGGAAACATTTGAAGTACCCAAGTTTAGCATCTTACATGGCAGTTTTAAGTATAAGCTGCTACAATAAATTACTGAATATTTTCAAGAGGGCTCAAATTTGGGACATGTGCACAGGGAGAGGAAGTAAGACACTGTGCTTTATAAGTGCTCTTTCCTAAATAGAAAATGAAAAGCAACCTGTCTTGGCTCACAGTGTGGCGATACAGTCAGTCGTGGTGAGGAGGGTCTGTCTTGGCTCACAGTGTAAGGATATAGTCATTCGTGGTGAGGAGGGCCTGTCTTGGCTCACAGTGTGAGGATACAGTCAGTCATGGTGAGGAGGGCCTGTCTTGGCTCACAGTGTGAGGATACAGTCAGTCGTGGTGAGGAGGGCCTGTCTTGACTCACAGTGTGAGGATACAGTCAATCGTGGTGAGAAGAGTCTGTCTTGGCTCACAGTGTGAGGATACAGTCAATCGTGGTGAGAAGAGTCTGTCTTGGCTCACAGTGTGAGGATATAGTCAATCGTGGTGAGAAGAGTCTGTCTTGGCTCACAGAGTGAGGATACAGTCAGTCGTGAGGAGGGCCTGTCTTGACTCACAGTGTGAGGATACAGTCAGTCGTGGTGAGGAGGGCCTGTCTTGGCTCACAGTGTGAGGATACAGTCAATTGTGGTGAGAAGAGTCTGTCTTGGCTCACAGTGTGAGGATACAGTCAATCGTGGTGAGAAGAGTCTGTCTTGGCTCACAGAGTGAGGATACAGTCAGTCGTGGTGAGGAGGGCCTGTCTTGGCTCACAGTGTGAGGATACAGTCAATCGTGGTGAGGAGGGTCTGTCTTGGCTCACAGCGTGAGGATACAGCCAGTCGTGGTGAGGAGGGTCTGTCTTGGCTCACAGTGTGAGGATACAGTCAGTGGTGGTGAGGAGGGCCTGTCTTACAGTCAATCGTGGTGCCCATTCATATCGTTTTATTAACGTGGGTGATGACTAGGTACTTTTGATTTTGTTTGTTTTTGAGGGAAGACCTTACTATGTGGCTCTGGATTGCCTGGAATTTGATATGAAGACTAGGCTGACCTTAAACTCACAGAGATCTGCCTGCTTTGACCTCTCAAGTGCTGGGACTAGAGGTGTGCACCACCACCTCTGACCTTAATGAATTTTAATTGCCATTTTGACCCAACCTGGGATGAGAGTCTCAATGAGGGACTGTCTATATTGTGTTGTCCTGTGGGTATGTCTATAGGGGATTGTCTTAATTAAGTTAATTGATATGGGAAGGCCGAGTCTGCAGTGGGTAGCACCATTTCCTAGGCAGGGGTCCTCAACTGTGTAAGAGTGGGAAATAGAGCTGAGCATAGGCAAGCGAGTGAGCAGGCGTGTACACATCGCTCTGTGCTACTGACTGTGGCAGTGACGAACCATTTCAGGTTCCTACCTTGAGTTTCCACAAAGATGGACAGTACCCTAGTACTGTAAACTGAAGCACACCCTTTCTTTCCCAAGTTGATTTTGTCAAAGTGTTTTATCTGAGCATCAGAAATGAAATTTCTCCATACCAATGAGTGTATTGGGGCTGTTTCAACATGGGCATACAGTGTGCGCCAATCAAATCAGGACAGTTTAACACTTATTTCTTATTGCCCTTTGTTTATAGCTGGAGCTTTCACCTCTTCTGATTACTAGGCCCTTGTAAACTGTGGTCTCCCTGCTGGCCAGAGTGTGCCAAAATTCTCCTGAGCAAATGGGTCTGTTATCCACCAATCTTCTCAGCTTCTCTAAAATAAAAGCTTGATGGGATGATGCTTATTTCCCTCAGGACTGAGACTCGAGAATTTGGAGTACTCATATGTTGGACTTTATTGCTCAATTTGTAGTGATTCACAACGAACCGGCCGGTACTCATATGTGCTCTTTCTCCTGGACACAGGCCTCCTTCTGCACACTTGTGAATGCCACCTTCAGCATCCTGGATAACACGTGTGAAAACAAAAGTGCCCCAGTGTCCCTACAGGTAACGGCAGCACCTTCTTCATCTGTCTGTCTGTCTCTTCCCACCACTCTGAGTGTGTGCATGCATGGCTGCATGAATGTGTGTGCGCATGCACGTGGGTACATGTGCATGAATGCATGTGTGTGTAAGTATGATTGCATGGATGTGTATGTGAGTACATGCAAGTGTGTGTCTGT
>JAQHUG010000758.1:43184-62454 GCA_028555095.1 Dicrostonyx torquatus | reverse complement strand
TAGTGCTCCACATGGGAGGTGTGGAAACTCTGTGTACTGTAGTGTGGCTGTAGTGGTCCACATGGGAGGCTGAGTCAGGAGGACAGTGAGTGTGAGGCCCTATATCAAAAACAAAGAATTTATTTCAACTTACAGTTTGTAGTGTGTCAGGTGGGAACTTAAGTCAGGAACATGGAGGTGGGGGTTGATACACAGGCCATGGAGAGATGCTGTTTCCTGGCTTGCTCCTCATGACTTGTTCAGCCTACTTTCTTTTTTTTCTTCAAGACACAATATATTTTATTTGAGTCCCTAGAAATGGAATATAAGATTCCTATAAAAGTTATCAGTTGTTCCTACAATCCAAGTCTGTTTTTTTAAAAAAATGTTAATAAAAAACTTTATAATAATAAATGTGAGAGACAATGCATACTAGATAATTCAAATTAAATGTTTATGAAAAATATATGAAGCATGCTTTCTTAAAGAATCCAGGATCACCATCCCAGAGCTAGCACTACCCACAGTGATCTGGACCCTTCCTGCATTAACCATCAATCAAGAACATGCCCTACAGACTTGCCTGCAGATAATTTGATGAAGACATTTTCTCAGTTGAGGTTCCTCTTCCCAGATGGCTCTATCTTGTGTTAAGTTGACAAAAAACTAGTACAGCAACTGTTTTATCTTCTCAGCGTACACACATGTGAGAATGCACATGTACACACATGCTCACGTGTGCATACACACACACACACAGTCAAATTGTCTATTGAGCACTAACCAAGAAGTTTAGTATACTGAATAAAAATTCAGTGTTTGATTCTGGATCTCTAAAGTTAAATGCAGGCTTTAAAAGCTGATTTTATTCATGTATTTCTTTTCTTGTGTGGTCAGGTCTTCTGCAGGTATCCACTGTTGCCATGGTGATGTTGTATCTGGCAGCAACATTTCATGAGGCTCTCCCTCGTATTCCAGCTCTTCCATTTTTTCTGTCCCCTCATCTGCATGTTCCCTGGATGTTGGGATATGACATACATGTCCTGTCTAGGGTTGAGTGTTCATCATTCATTTATTCTCAGCGCTCCAGCCAGATATGAGTCTCTGAAGTACATTTCACATTTGCTGTTGTCCCTATGACTCACTAGACAGGACATGGATGTGAGTTCATAACTCTCTCTCCTCTTAGCGCATGCAGGTGCCATGTTGCCATGTTGCTCGTTCACACACGTGGCTTCACACAGCATTCTTCCTTAGCCGTTCTGTCAGGAATTATGTGACTGAATTCCATGTTCAAACTGTTAAGCAACTTCTTGAGAACTTAATATTTCAGGAAAAAATTTAAATGATTACCACTGAGGGAGGCTTTTGTTAAATTTTCCAATGTGTCTGGAGAGATTAATCCATAGAAGAAGTTTCTAGGTCAAACAGCATGTGGAGTATAAGCTGGCTCAGGCACCGGCTGAGGACCAGGAAGGGGAGGAGTTGGGAGGAAGGGAGGGAGGAGGAGAAGAAAAAAGAGGTCTGGGAGGAGCAAGCAAAGGAGGAACCTGGGGAGGAGGAGGAATAGGGGGAGGGGGAGGAGCAGGAGAAGTAGGGGAAGGAGCAGGGGGAAGAGCAGGAGGAAGAGGGACAGAAGGAGGTGGGGAGGAGGAAAAGGAGGAGTGGGAGGAGTGAAAACATTAGCACATGTTTCTTTGCAGAGTGCAGCTATGAGCATCTCCCTTGTGCTGGAACAAGTACCCATGTGGACTGAGATCAGCAGGGAGGAGACATCAGCCCTGGGTACCATCGTGCTGGAGACTGTGGAAAGCGCCACGTTGGCCACACTTCTGACACCCTCTGGAAACGTCAGTCAGACCATTCGGACAGAAAACCTAGGTACTGCATAGCCTTGGGGACCAGGCTGATTTTCAGGGACAGCATAGTTGGATTCTCATGAATTTCACAAACATTCCAAACCTCTAATGCACAGCAAAGCAGGTCCGTATATTAGTCACATTGACAATTTATCAATCACTTGGCCAGGATTAGAGAGGACACCAAGCATGTGTCCTTAATTCATTCAACACACATTTGTGGGATGTCTACTATATGATTTAAGATGTGATAACCATTTTCTTGTTTAGCTATTTCTAGTTTTCCCTGCCAAGATGATGGTGGACTGTACTTCTTGATGTGGCATTAGGAAGGAATTTGTGACTGTGCCAAGTCACCCTTTTAGAATATTCTTCTCCTTTCCCTTAGTGACTGAGCATCTATTCCACCTTTTCGTGTCTTAGAGTTCAGACAATGAAGGACAGGGTGCCAATCAATTCATGAAGGACCTAAAGAATTATCGAGAAATATATGTCATTTTTAATCCTGGAAGACTTGGGGGCTCTTTGTTACCGCATCATGGCTCATCCTTCCCTGACTGATACGTGCTTGATTGCTGACCTCTGGGGGTGCCACTGATCTTTGTATGCACTTCTCACTCCAGTTAGCTGTTCTCGTGTTGGTCAGTCCCATGGATATTGGAAATTCTTTTTTAATCACTGCTCTGATCCAGGCATAAGAATGTAGGTAGCATTTTATCAGCTTTAGGAATTTAGACATCTGATATATGTGATATAGATAAAATTTTATCAAGAAAAATCCCATAGACTGAGGAAATTAAGGAGAACTAAGATATTTTATGCAGTGTAATCAGGGACTATTACCAGGGCAGTGTGCTGGCAGATTGTGACTGGTAAAGCACGTTTCTTGGTGTATCTTCCAGGGCATCTTCGAGGTGTCTGGGTTGTGGGAAGGCAGTGGATGGGGCAGGCCCCCTTTGAGCAGGGGTGGGGCTGTACAGCAGCTGATGGTGCCCATTGGGTCAAACAGGAGAAGGAAGAGGCAGTTTGCAGGCTTGGGCTTCTCGCTCTTTCCCTTTGACTCCTGACTGCCACAATGGCTCAAACCCTCTGAAGCCAGTGTTTCTTGCTTTAAACTGGTTCTCTCAGAAATCTGTCACATGGTTAACACAGGATGGATCTCAGGGATGGGAGGAAGGTGGGGTGTGGAGGATCTGGGGGTGCTAGTGCTTCTCTTGAACTCAGGTGGCTAGGTTTGGGTTTCAATTCCTAGAGGTGGCTTTCCAATCCCAGCTCTGGCCTGGGTAGGTGGCTAAAAAGCCTCAGGCAAACAGCTTTTTTTCAGAAATCTGTGCTCCACATTGGGCACCAAATAAAGCATTATTAATAAAAACTCAGAGGGAGAAATTGGGGTTCAATCTGAACATCCAAAAAGCAAAACAGCCAGCCACTGACTCTTTCCTCTACCTCAGTCTGAAATGGTGATCCTGCCTCCAGGAATCTCAGAATGAGACTGAGACTGAGAGCTGTTTCTTCCCATTTTATAATCCTCTCTAGGGCTAGAATTAAAGGTGTGCACCACTGGAATTAAAGACATGTACCACCCAGTTTCTACGGCAACTAATGTGGCTACTGGGATTAAAGGTGTGTGCTACCACTGCCTGGTCTGTAAGGCTGACCAGTGGTGCTCTTTCGCTCTCTGATCCTCAGGCAAGTTTTATTTATTTAAATACAAATGAAATGTCACTACACAGCAATGTACATGCAGGAAGTCCAATTTATTCAACTCACTCCGTACCCCTGACTGGCCTCAAATTCACTGAGAGCTGCATGCTTCAGCCTCCTGCATGCTGAGATTAAAGACCCACACCACCACACTTTCAAGATGAGTGGTTTCCAAAATAGCTGAAACTTTAAGGAGCAGTAAAGAGGGCAGTGTGACTGGAGTAGAGTGGGCAGTGGTGGCTTTGTGGGAGAAAGACTCATAGGAAAAGAGGGAGAAAGTACTGAAAGTTTTGTTGAACTGAGATGCTGGGGCACACTGGAGAATTTGGGGGTAGGGGTGGCGTTTGACTCACTGTGGCATTGGTATTGACTGTTGATGCTATTGGTGTATTAGTCAGCTTTCTGTTACTGCAACAAATTCCTGAGACATATCAACTTTTAAAATGGAAAGATTTGATTATGTCACATGTTTTCGGAGGTTTCAACCATGGTTGGTTTGGGTCTGTGGAAACACAGCACATTACAGCAAGAGTGTGGATTGAAGAGGCGTCTCACTTCATGGTTATGGGAAAGAGTGGCAGAGACAGAGTGAGCTCAAGAGCAATAGTTCTTTAAAGGGACACCAGTAATGACCTAACTTTGTCCCAGGCTCACAGCCTAAGATTTCCACCACTTATCACTGGTGTCACAAATGGGGAACCAAGCATTTAATGTATGTATTCTTAGGGGGAAATTCTACAATCAAATTACCGCAGCTGACTTCAACTCTATTGCTCTCTGATGCATCCCCTTAAGATAAGAATGCTCCCCTCTCTTGTCTTCATGTGTGTGCAGGTATGAATGTGTATATGTGCATGCAAGTGGAGGCCAGAACACATGCTAGGCTTTAATTTCTCTCAGGCGCTATCCATATGTTCCTTTGAAGCAGGGTCTCTCCCTGCCCTGAAACTCAAGATGGCCAATAAGCCCTAGTGCTTTTTGCAAGTGTGTACCACCATCCGTGGATGTCTCTTATTTGAGACTTCTGGGAATGGAGCCCAAGTTTCCATGCTTGTGAGGTGAGCACTTTGCCTACTGAGCTATGGTCCCAGATGGGAAAAGCCCCTTCTGAAGTTACATTGAGGCTTCTCATTACTTTGTTATAAGGCCTGCATAATACACATGAATGAATTGTTCTGTGCTGTTTAAGCTTACTGAGCTGGCTGTGGAGGTGGGATGAGATCCCCTTCAGACTCAAACATGTTTGGGATAGGTTGCTCTCCAGCACTCTTTGTCCAGGATGGTCCCCCAACTCTGTGAGAAGGGAAATTGAGAATTAAAAAAAAAAGGAAAAAAATAGCCCAAGTAGAAATACCATGCCTTTAGAACAGAAAGAGTTACTGCTACAGTGTTTTGAATATGGCTGGGGTGTGGGTGTAGCATTCTCAGGCACCTTCCAAGGCAGAAGAATAATTACTGTTCAGCTGGTGATAGAAAGATGTCTATGGTGGAGATGGCCAGGGGACACTCTCACCCAGGAGAAGATGTCCCCCATGGTACCCTGTGCTATTCAGGACTGCGACTGGCTGTTTAGTTCTTAGACCTGCTGGTGTGGAAGTATCCGATCTGGTCTCTACTGCTTCTGCTCTTTGTTTTATCATTTTATGTCCGCTTGTTGTGTGCTTCATAAGCGAATTGATTCAAAGCTCAAACCACAGCTATGGTGCATTGTCCTCCAAACGTAACACTTCCCATCATCCATCAGGACTCAAGAGTTTCCCTACAATGAACTGGGTTTCCATTGCTCCTTTTGCTTTCAACTATATATTTGCATGTTTTCGTTTTTAAAGATCTACTTTTTATTATTTTAAATTATGTGTCTTGGTGTGTCTATTTGTGGGTATGTACATGTGAGTACAGGTTCCTGTAAAGGCCAAAAGAGAGCCCTGGATCCCCTGGAGATGCAGGTGTTTCTGGGAACTGAACCTGAGTCCCCTGAAAGAGCAGCAAGTGATCTTCATCACTGAACCATGCCACCAGTCCCTGTGCATCTTCGCTGGACAGAAATCAAATTCTGTTAAGTGTTAAAACTTTCTGCATGTCTTAACAAAAACACCCCGTTTCCCTTTTAGACATTGAAAGCAAAGTTATCAATGAAGAATGCAATGATGAGAATGTCTCCTTTAACTTGAAAGCCAGAGGTGACGAGATGAAAGTTGACTGTTCCATCATCGAGGAATCAGAGTCCACAGGTACAATTGTCCTGAGCACCAAGGTAGTGGAGCAGTCAGTCCACCTGCCTACAAATCATCTCTAGTCTTGCAAGGCAGATATGGTGGTGGAGACAGGTGAGAGGAGAGGCATGGATAGCACTATGCGCTCAGAGTTTTCTACATGACAGGCATGCCGAACATTAAGGGCATGACATGGAGCATGGTGCTCTCACCACCCAGTAGAGTGTGGCCGCCAGCCATGTGGGACTCTTGCTCTCTTGAGCTGTGGTGAGCCCTCTATCTGGATCATTCGACTGTGAGGCTTTGCACTGAGTTCTAAAATTTGATGTATTGGGCTCCTCTTTTCTATCATACCATGTGATACTGCCAGTGTTTCTTTTTATTGGCTGTCTCTTTTGTGATCAATCCAGCTGTTTATTTGTATCCTGTTTGGATTCATTGAGTTTATCTGTGTTCTCTTTGATTGTTTTAAATTTATTTCTTTAATTTTTAATTGATTTGTACTGAGCTCTACATTTTTCTCTACTCCCCTTCCAGCCTCT
The DNA here is from genome assembly GCA_028555095.1 of Dicrostonyx torquatus. Lineage (NCBI taxonomy): Eukaryota > Metazoa > Chordata > Mammalia > Rodentia > Cricetidae > Dicrostonyx > Dicrostonyx torquatus. The sequence goes on along the minus strand of JAQHUG010000758.1, from coordinate 56,157 downwards.
CTTTTCCCCTTCAATTATTTTTTGTTGAGAATTTTCTGTATACATACAATGTACTCTGATAAAATCCAGCCATTATTTTCTCCTTTCCAATCCCTTCCCTGCCTCCCACTCTTCCCTTTCTTAACTGTACGTTTTTTAAACCCACCAAGTTTGCTTCATGCTTCCTGTAAGTGCAAGGGTGTAGGTTCATCTGTGAAGATGGGTAGCTTCTGAGGGTATGCATCCATGAAGACAGTGACTCTCCAGTAGCCATCAACTACACACAATTCCTCAGCTAGGGGTGGGACTCCATGAGCCTCTCCACATCCATGATGGGATTTCAGTCTGGCTTGGTTTATGTATGCAGCCCTAGCTGCTGGGAGAGTTCATGTGCATCATCTCTGTCATGTCTGGAAAATGCTGGTTTTCTGTGGATGTTCATTCTCTCTGCACCCTCTGCTAGGATGTTCATTCTCTCTGTACCTGAACTTTGAGGAAAGAGAGGTAATACCAATGCCCTGCTTACAGTTGAGCATTGATGCTTTCATTTTTTTTTCATTGTTTGTTTGAGATTTCACCCACTTCCCCCTCACTGTCATCTGTTCTGGAATTGGTAATTTTTGGATTAGCCTTGAGTTTTTCCATCTTTTATGTATTACTAGATTTGTATTTGCACATCCAGGATTAGGTAATAGCAGGGCAAAGAAATGAATAAATAGAAGATAGATAGATAGATAGATAGATAGATAGATAGATAGACAGACAGATAGATGAATGAACAGACAGCAAACATCAGATCAGATCTCAAAAGACTCAAAGGAAATTAACTGGGGACACATCACTGAGGCAACCAACAGCGTTTCTCAATCAAGAATGTTCCAGGCAGAGCAGGGTCCCTCAGACGAGGCTTCCGAGTCAAAGAACAAGTAGCAACACCTAGAAATGACATCACCAAAGTGAAGACTCACATCAGGCAGGGACTCACTAGGGAAGTTGAGGCATGAAGCTGGACATCCCAACACAGCTCTGTTCTCTTGATTGAGCTTCCCAACTTTTGGTTTCTCTTTCCTACTACATTCACTTTCATATCATGGAATAAACACAGCAACTTCTGTTGAAAAATGCACACATCTAAATAAAAAAATAAAAATTAGAGAAGAGATAAAAGAGGTAGAAAAAAAATCCACAAATTAGGGAGCTATTGGATAAGGGCACATGTCACCAAGCCTGACCACCTGAGTTCAGTCCCCAGGACCCACAAAAGAGAGAGCTGACCTCCACATGCTAGTCTCTGACCTCCACTCATACCTCATGGCCTGCTCCCACCGTGAGCAGTGGACTCACACTGTAACAAAAGTATTCAAAGATAAGGGGATGGAATAAAGTAGAAATAAAATGCAAACAAAAGTACAAATAATAACAGGAAGAGTGGTTAATGGGACAGCCTTGCCTTGGGGATATCCTTGCCCATGTGGAATGTAGCTTCAGGTTCTGCACCTATGAGCATCTGGGTTTCTTTCCCAAGTTGTGTGGTTGATGTCAGTCTGTGAGCCTATATGAATCTCCTTTCCCCTGTCCAGCTCTAGGCTGCAAAACTAGAGGGTGTAGTTTGTGAACATGTCAGTAGTAGATTTTGTGTTTTCTTTTTTATGGGGGTAGGGACAGTGCCTTATGTAGTTTTAGCTGTCCTAGAACTACCTATATAGACCAGGCTGACCTCAAACTCAAGGAGCTTCTCCTGCCTCTGCCTCCTAAGTGCTGAGATCAAAGGCATGTGCCACTATGCCTGGCTTTACATATTTAAAAATTTATTGTTTCATGTCAAAAATTCCAGTATGGATAGAGACCCCCAGGTAAGGAGCTATTACCAGCTGGGGAAGTAGAGTCGTTTGCTTCAGGATGTGGCCATGGGTAGAGTGCCCAGGACCCAGAAGATGGCCATATGTTTGGGCAGTACAAGCTGGATTCTATGGGTTGAAATATCTCCCTTTCCCTGTCTTTCCTTCCTCTCCCTTTCTCATCCCTTCCTCCAAGTCTTGCTTTTTTGACTTAAAATCCTTGCTTTCTAGTTTTAACTACTCACTTCTCACAGCCTAGTATTATCTGGGAAGAGTTAATGAGGAACTGACTAGGTCAGGTTGGCCTTGTGCCCATGTCTGTGGGGGTCTGTCTTACATTAGTTGACTGGGAAAACCCAGTTGTGGGTGGCACCAATCCATGGACTGTGGAAGAACAGAAAAGCAAGCTGAGTAGTTCAGAGAGCAAGCAGGCTAAGATGTGCTCTCTCTCTCTCTTTGCTCTTGACTATGAATTCAATGTGACTAACTACTTGAATACCTGCTCTGACAAATTTTTAAAGAATAGTAAATTTATTAACACAACAGTAAGTAGATTAAATTAGACAGAGAGAGGCATAGGGAAAGACAGAGAGAGAACCTTTTAGACATCTTTTACACCCATCCATCCATCCATCATCCACTTGTGACAGTACATATGTGTATAAAACATACCAAGGCACAAAAATGGCAGTTGGAGACAACTTTTGGGAGTCAGTTCAGTTCCCTTCTTCACTGTGTGTGGGAATTTATGGAACTTAGGTCTCAGGCTTCGTGACAAACACCTTCCTCTGATGAGACATCTTTCCAGTCCCAGGTGTCTTTACAACGACTGTGTATGTTATTTGGTGACTTCTAAGTTACATTGATCAATGGCATAATTTGCAAATAATTTATTTTGTATGGCACTAGGTAGTGAGCAGTAGAACTCACAAACACGAACAAGCTCTCTATTGCTGAGTCCCAGTCCTGTCACAAGACTTAGAGATGAGGCAAAGCTAAACTTAAGCACACTTTAAAATTTAAGAAAAATCATGAGGTCTGCTCCATCCACTTCTTGGAAACTACTCTCCTGTGTACATGAAGTCTCTTGGTTTCACAAGCTCCCGTGTTTATATTGGGGGTGCATGAGGAGAGTGGATGGGGTTCATTTTCTTTCTCACGTCTCAGCTGATCTGGAAGTTCTCTGGTATTTCAACCTCAGAGTAAATCGGGAAGAGTCTGTCTATGTACATGTCATATGTGCTGCCTGTGTGTGCACATGTTGCTGTGCTCACATGTTGACCATGTCCTTTTGTGCACATGTGCCATCTATATTATCAACGGAACAAGCAATTCTATTTTGTTTTATTTTGGGGACATACAGGGACCCCAGGAGTGGCTTTTGTTTCCTTTGCACACATGGAATCGGTTTTAGATGAACGCTTCTTCGAAGATGGTCAGGCCTCCTGGAAGCTGAGGATGAATTCCCGTGTTGTTGGTGGCATTGTGACTGGGGAGAAGAAGGAGGGCTTCTCCAAGACTGTTGTCTACACCCTCCAGCACATCCAGGTTTGTGCAGCATCTACTGAGACCCCTGTCTGTCTACTAAGGAGTCCGGCCGCCCCAGTTGTGACGTCACCTATTTAACAAACAACTGGTTGTTTTGTTTTGAAACAATGACATATTTGGTTGAAGGAAATGGATTTCCATTTCTTCTTTACTAAGAGAGATTCTGTGTACCTTTTCCCAAGTTTTCTTAGTGCAATTACTGATGCAAAAAGTGTTCATGCTCATGTATATGTATTTGTACAGTTATGTATGTGTGTGTGTGCACACGCACACATGCACACAGTCTTTAGCACATGTGGCAGCTGAAGATGAATGTTGGGTGTCTTTATTTCTCACTTTATTCTTAAAGATTTACATTTATTATCTACAAGTATGTGTGTGTGTGTGTGTGTGTGTGTGTATCTGTGGGTATGTGCATACAAGTGCAGGTACCCATGGAGACCAGAGGCATCAGGTTCCTCGGAGCTGGAGTTACAGGTGGTTGTGAACTAGGAAATCAACCCAGCTCATCTGGAAGAGCAGGAAGTATTATCAACCACTGAGCAATCTCTCCAGCCTCCTCTCAAACTTTCTTTTTGAGGCCAGATCAGTCAGTAAATGCAGAGTTTGTTGATTCAGCCAGGCTGTCTGACCAGAAAACCTCATGGAAACTCTTATCTTTGCTTCCCAAGGCTAGGATTATAGGCCTATGATTCCACTCTCAGCGTTTATTATGTACACGCTGGGGATTTGAACTCAGTTCCTCATGCATGCACAGCAAGTACTTTTATCTGCTGAGCTATTTCCCCAGCTCTGAAAGGAATTTCCTTGTAACAATAACAGTGTGGTCTAACACCAGGTAAAGCTACACAAAAAACTGAAATACAGTCAGTTTTTCCACTCACTGGAAGTTCTGGTTCCAGATGGTGCTTGAGTTTGGTCACATTGAATCCATCCCAGTGAAGTTCTCAGGTGACTGGGACTTCTGATCTTTCAGCCAAAGCAGAAGTCTGAGAGGCCCATCTGTGTCTCTTGGGACCCTAATGTGGAGGATGGGAGATGGACACGCTCAGGCTGTGAGATCACCAAAGCATCTGAGACATACACAGAATGCAGCTGTAACCGGATGGCAAACTTGGCCATCATCATGGCTTCTCAGGAGCTCACAGTGAGTATTGGAAACTGTTCATGTTTCCCTGAGTATCTTGACTGAAACTTAATAGGGATGTGTTGATAGAACATCATTGGTTTTTCCCCAAAGTCTTGAGTATTGCAGAAAGTAACCACAGGGGGAAAAAGATGTGTGATGTAGCCCCATGATAGAGGATTCATGATGTGGTTAGAAGCCATCGAACTAAAGTACAAAGTCAGATGTAATAGCCCTGCATTGGTCAGGCTTTCTAAGAGGGACAGGACAGGATAATGATCATGTGTTAGAGGGGCTGTATTATATATTGGTTTGCATGGTATGACCTATGCATTCTACATATGGCTGCCTTCACAGTGGAGAGGCCAAGAACCCAGTAAACACTCAGGCCAAGGAGTTGGGTATTAGCCTGGCACTAACAGTCTGAAGGATATTTGGAGAACTCTGGGTTTTTGTCCACACTGGAAACCTGAAAAATCTGGGTTTTGGTATCATCCAAGGAACACAGCAGCAGCAAGAATACCAGAATAGATAAACATGCCAGAAAGATGTGAAGAAAATGAAGCAAAAAGCCAAGTTCTTCCCTTAGACCTCCTTTTGTTTGGACTGCCAACCAGCTCTAGGATGGGTCTTTCACATAGCCTGACCAATAACATTTGTCATGGGTGTGCCCAACCGATGATCATTTGTTGAATTTCAAATTTAATTACCTTGACCAGCAAGATGAGCTGTCACAGATTCTAGTCAGGCATACCCAATGTATTTCACAGGTCTTGTTCTATGAGCACTTACTTTATGCTGTGACTTTTTGTTTGAAGCTAATTGTTTATTGGTCAAGTTCATGGGATAAGATTGATGCTTAGTGGGCTGCATTATCATGGAATTAGTAAGTGGTGGAGGTGATACCTGAACCTTGAGAAAGCTTTGCCCCAAAATTCTCTTTGTACTAAACTATAGACATCAACCACAAATTGAGTTGTAGGAATTTCTAGATGCCATAGGAGGCTGATAATATTCTGACATTTCCCAGTACTCATCCCCTCCCCATAGAATGCTCTGTACTGCATTTACTAGAAAGATCATCTACAAACTGCAGTTCCTAGAATCCCTTGCCATTGAGGTCCTGGGTGTAGTGTAGCGTCTTCATTGAGATATTGCCACAGGAGGGGGCCAAAAAGTGAGCACAGCTGAGTGCATTGACTTAATAGAGAGGGGAGGAGTCTTTCACTGTTATGGAAAATGCCCTTGATTGATAAAGTATGATTGAGGGTGATGCATTTATCTAATTATGCTTTATCAATAAAAATTGGGAGTCAGATATCAAGGTAAGTACCTAAATGATCAAGGAAGTGGTGGAGAAGGCACCAGTGACTTCCTATCTCTTCAATTCCTCTATCCAAAAGAACTGAGACCCCCCTCTAAGCCCTGCCTTACTACTACCTATCTCTCTAGCTGTTCTCAGTCCTCCAAAATGTCTATGGCTAATTTTGGTCAGCTAGTGGCAAGCTCTGCCCTCTGGTTCAAAGCAAGCCTTATTGTCAGAATGCAATCAAAATATCACACATTTCCCCCTTTTTGTCTAAATATAAAGAAAAGACTATAACTATAACATAATAAAACTATATACAATAAGAACAAACAATATAAACAAAGAAAACAATACCAAGAATCAATGAGACAAAGAGTAGGTTCTTTCAGAAAATCAACAAAATAGACAAACCTTTATACAAACTAACCAAAAGGCAGAGCGAGAATATCCAATTTAACAAAATCAGAAATAAAAAGGGGGGCATAACAATAGACATGGAGGAAATCCAGAGAGTCATTAGGCCATATTTTGAAAACAGGAAAACTTAAAGGAAATGAACAACTTCTGGATAAATATCAAGGATATAACTTCCCAAAATTAAATCAAGACCAGGTAAGCAAATATAACAGACCTATAACTGCTAAAGAAATAGAAACAGTCATCAAAAGTCTCCCAACCAAAAAAAGCCCAGGACCAGATGGTTTCAATTCAGAATTCTACAAGATTAAAAAAAAACTAATACCAGTACTCCTCAGAATTGTTACACACACTAGAAATAGAAGGAACATTGCCAAACTCTTTTTATGAAGCTACAATTACCCTGATATCCAAACCACACAAAGATGTTACTAAAAAAGAGAATTACAGAAAAATCTCATTCATGAACACTGATGCCAAAATGCTCAATAAAATACTAGCAAAAAGAACACATCAGAACCATCATCCACCATGATGAAGTTTGCTTCATCCCAGAGATGCAGGGATGGTTCAACATCTGAAAATCTGTCAACATAATCCACCATATAATCAAACTGAAAAATAATAACCACATGATCATCTCATCAAATGCTGAAAATGCTTTTGACAAAATAAAACATTACTTCATGATAAAGATTTTGGAGAGAGCAGGGATACAAAATACATACCTAATCATAATAAAGGCAATATACAGCAAGCCAACAGCCAGCATCAACATAAATGGAGAGAAACTCCCAGCGAGCCCAATGAAATCAGGAACAAGACAAGGTTGTCCATTCTCTCCATATCTACCCAATATAGTTCTTGAGGTCCTAACTTCTACAAGTCATAAACATTTTCAGTAATGTAGCAGGACACCAGATTAACTCAAAAAAAATCAATAGCCCTCCTTTGCACAGATGATGAAAGGGTCGAGATTTCTCTTAGCCTGTGTCTTTTTATAGGTGAATTGAGTCCATTGATATTAAAAGATATTAATGACCAGTGGTTGTTAATTCCTGTTATTTTTTCAGTAGTAGTGTTTGTGTGTTTCCCTTCTTTTGGTTTTGCTGGTGGGGGGTTATCTGTTCCCTGTGTTTTTTTATGTGTAGTATGCTTCCTTGGGTTGGGGTTTTCTGTCTAGTACTTTCTGTAGGGTTGGGTTTGTGAATACATATTGTTTAAATCTGTTTTTGTCATAGTATATCTTGTTTTCTCCATTGATAGTGATTGAAAGCTTTGCTGGGTATCATAGTCTTGGCTTGCATTCGTGGTCTCTTAGTGTCTGTAGTACATCAGCCCAGGACCTTCTGACTTTCAATGGAAATTGAGCAGTTGGGTGTAATTTTTATAGGTCTACCTTTAAATGTTATCTGACCTTTTCCTTTTGCAGCTCTTAATATTCTTTCTTTATTCTGCATGTTTTGCATTTTGATTATTATATGGCAAGGGGATTTTTTTGATACAGTCTATTTGGTGTTATTTAAGCATCTTGTACCTTCATAGGGATGTCCTTCTTTAGGTTGGGAAAGTTTTCTTCTGTGATTTTGTTGAACATATTTTCTGTGCCTTTGAGCTGGAGCTCTTCTTCTTCTACCTCTATTATTCTTAGGTTTGGTCTTTTCATGGTGCCCCAGATTTCCTGGAAGTATTTGTTGGATTTAATGTTTTCTTTGATCAATGAGTCTATTTCCTGTACAGTATCTTCAACACCTGAGATTCTTTCTTCTATCTCTTGTATTCTGTTGGTTATACTTGTCTCTGTAGTTCCTATTCATTTACTCAGATTTTCCATATCCAGAATTCCCTCAGTTTGTGTTTTCTTTGTTGCCTCTATTTCAGTGTTCCAGTCTTGAACTGTTTGCTTCACCTGTTTGGTTGGTTGGTTGGTTTTCTTGGGTTTGTTTGTGGGATTTATTAATTTCTTCCAATTTTTTGTTTGTCTTTTCCTCCATTTCTTTAAGGGAAAATTTCATTTCCTCTTTAAAGTTCTCCATAATTTTCATAAGGTTACATTTAAAGTCACTTTTTTTCTGCTTCTTCTGGGTTAGGATGATCAGTTCTTCCTGTTGTGTCAGCACTGGGTTCTGGTGTTACCATGTTGAGTAGAATTAGATTGTAATGAATTCTTGCATTGGCACCTACCCTTCTCTTCCTTCAAATTAGTCCACCAGTGTCTTTGCATCTTGGTCCAATCCCTGCAGCGGCTGTAGGAGTGTTTGGGAATTTTTTTTTTGGTCTGCTATACTGTCAATGTCTGTGTTGCAAGAAACCTCTCAGGTCTCTCTAAGCCTGCTCTCTTGGTCTTTTCTCCTGGTTTGCTCTCTTGGTCCTCTCTTCTTGGTCCCCTCAGTGTTGTAGCAAGCTCTTGGTCCCCTCAGTATTATAGCAAGTTCTTGGTCCCCTCAGTATTGGAGCAAGCTGTGTTTCAGAGTTCCAGCAAGGATGCAGGAGGATAGGCGAGTTTGGGGCAGGATGGGGCTAGTAGTTTGTAAGGTCTGGTGGGTGGGGTTGATAATGCGGGAGCCTACCTACAGGAGACTCTCCTGCTGCCTGGCTAGAAAAGCTCAGGGGGTTGGAGGAGGGGCCCAGGGTTCTGTCCCACTTTGGAGGTCCTAGAGAGTAGGGTGTCCCACTGGATGGTTGTCACTCAGCTTTTAAGTCCCCTCAGTATTGGAGCAAGCTGTGTTTCTGATTTGTATTTCCTTTATTGCCCCATTTCAGTTTTCAAGTCTTGAACTGTTTGCTTCATCTGTTTGATTGTTTTTCTATGGTGTTTCTTTGCTTTCTTTAGGAGATTTATTGGTTTCTTCCAATTTTTTGTTTGTCTTTTCCTCCATTTTTTAAAGGGAGTTTTCTCTTTAAGGGTCTCTATCATCTTCATAAAATTATATTTAACGTTGTTTTCTTCTGATTTTTCTGGGTTAGGATGTTCAGGTCTTCCTTTTTATGACAACTGGGTTCTGGTGTTGCCATGCTGCTTTTTAGGGTGCTGAATGTATTCCTGCCATGGCACCTGCCCATCTCTTCCTCCAACTGGTGTTGGAAGTGTCTTTGTCCCTTGGTCCAGTCCTCGCAGGTGGTGTCTGTCTCAGGATTCTTCTCTTGGACCGATAATCGCAATTGCTGTATGTGTCTTGGGTAGTTGCTCTTGGTCTGCTCTGTGTAGTTGCTCTCTGTGTCTCGGAGCTGCTGAGGTCTCCATGGATGGGTGGGATTTGGGGCAAGGTAGGACTTGTAGATTACAGGATCTGATTGATGGCTGTGTGTCGGAGCAGCCAGCATGCAGATGACTTGCCTACTGGCGAGCTAGTGAAGCTGAGGTGGGTGGGGGAGCAGCCCAGGGTTTTGACCCAGTGCCTAGGGCCTAGAGACTGGACTGACCATCTAGGGAGCTGGCCACTCACCTCTTGGTCTGCTCTGCGCAGACACAGTCTATGCATTAGAGAGGGGCCAAGGTCACTGTGGATGGGTGGGTTTGTGGGTAAAGTAGAACTTGTAGCTCACAGGGTCTGTTCGATGTGGGGTTAGAGCTGTTTACCTGCAGGAAGCTTGACTCCTGGAAGGCTAGTGAAGCTGAGGCAGGTTGGGGAGGAGCCTGGGTTTTGCCCCAGGGCCTAGAGACTGGGCTGTCTAGTTGGGGAGTTGTTCTCTCACCTCTTGGTCCACTCTGTGCCTATCTAATTTCTTTATCAATAAAAAAAATCAGGAGTCAGATATAGGAACCTGAATGATCAGAGCAGTGGTGGAGAAGCCACCAGTGGCCTCCTATTTCTTCAATTCCTGCATCCGAAAGGACCGAGATCCTCTATAATTCTTGCCTTACCACTTCCTGTCTCTCTATATGTTCTTAGTCCTCTAAATCTCTATGGTTGTTTTTTTGTCAGGTAGTGACTAGCTCCACCCTCTGATTCAAAGCAAGCTTTATTGTCAGAATGTGATCAAAATATTATACAACAAAAGGGGCACTTCCCTACAAGAGAGGTACCAAGTCCCTTGTAGGGGACTGTGGGGCTTAAAACTTAGTGGGATGGTAGTAATGTTTCCTTTTAGATTCTATGTGGGTCACTTTTTTTTTTGTTTTGTTTTTGGATAAGACACGTAGCCTATCTGAGTGGAACCCAGCTCTCACATAAAGCATCAAGAAGAAAAATAAAACTAACACACAGTTAACATCACAAGATACATTTATAAGTGCTAATATAATTTATTGTGATTCTATAGAAATGGCCATAAAAAGCAGCCATGGACTGAAGAGATGGCTGAGTCTGATGAGTGCTTGCCTTGAGACATGAAGATCTGAGTTCATTCCCTAGCACCCATGTAAAAAGTTAGGGGTGGTGACACAGGCTTGGAATCCCTTCTGTGGTGGGAGACAGAGACAAATGGACCCCCAGGACTCACTGGTACTCTAGTCTCATCCAGTTGGTGAGCTCCAGGCTGATGAAAGTCCCTGTGGATGATATTCCTTGTTGTGACACCACAGGCTGTCCTCTGGTCTCCATGTGCCTGTGTGAACATGTGCACATGCACCTGCACATACAATGTATACACATGTATACATGTGTACACAAAACAAAACAGTTCTTATTAACAGTTCTTATTATGCTTCTTCTTTTAGTGATTCACAGACTGAGGTATTTATGTCTTATCAAAATTTTTATACCTGGGAGCTGGCAAAATTGTGGGCAATTTTCTTAACAGTGTATGACAACATTGTGTAGAGGGCCCTGACTGGCAATATCTTTAACACACAGAAGGCACCATGAATTTTACAACTACTCATTAATGAATAGTATAACTGTTAGTTTCATTCTAAGCTGAAATGTTTCAGAAATCAGCATCTTGGTTAGTGCTCAACCCCAGAGGAAGAAACTGCTTCAGACAGTTTGAGTGATGAAGGAGATAGAGGAGCTTCATGATTCCCCCCCTCACAGCTCAATTCAAAGGGCCCAGAAATTGCTAGGGTCATGTATGCTCCATCTCTAGGCAATGGTGGGGCTAAGGAGTTAGAGTGTGGAGTCTGGTCACAGCTTACCCATACCTACAGATGGTTGGTAGTTTCCTCTTTATCCACGTTCTCAAATGTCCATATTCCTTGGGGAATCAATACTACATCCAGGATTCCTACAGCAAGCAATTATGGGAATTGTAGTTTGTGGATGTTCTCTCAAGTACGGAAGGCCAACAATCATTGGGGGTGGGGAGCGAGTACTCAGAGATGCTATTGGATTTTTCAGAGTTTCCTGGATGACATTCAGATTATTATGACTCTAAGGGACAGAAGCCCTGGGACTGTCCTCCCAGTTCAGGTCTGAGTAAGGTGCTCTCTTCCTTTGTTCTGGGGCTGAGGATGGATTTCAGTTCTACTGTGAGGCAAACAATGATTTTCCTTCCTGCTAGATGGAATTCTCCCTGTACGTCATCAGCCACGTGGGTACAGTCATCTCCCTGGTGTGCCTCGCCTTGGCCATAGCCACCTTCCTGCTGTGCCGTGCTGTTCAGAACCAGAACACCTACATGCACCTGCACCTTTGTGTGTGTCTCTTCCTGGCCAAGTTTCTCTTCCTCATGGGTGTAGACAAGACGGAGAACCAGGTTAGTGACCCTGCACCATCTTCCCATGTTCCTCTCCTCATCACTATCTAGTTCCCTCCCCAGGGCCACTGCCAGTGTCCTGGTTTTCTTTCTGTTGATGTGATAAATACCATGACCAAAAGCCACTTGAGGAGGACAGGGTTTATTCCAGCCTATACTTTGATGTCACAGTTCACTGTTTAGGGAATCCAAGAGAGGAAGTAGAGGCCATGGAGAAAAGCTGCTTGCTGGCTTGTTTGTCCTGGCTTACCCAGTCTTCTTTCTTATACAATCCAGGGCCGCCATCCTAGAGATAGTATTGCCCACAATGATTTGGGCCCTCCCATCTCAATGCCTCTCACTGTTGCCTACAGGTGAGTTTTATCAGTCAAAGTTCCATCTCTTCAGTTGAGTTTCATTTGTGTCAAGTTGACAGGAAGCTAACCATCATAGTCAGCTTCTCACTAGGTTGACTTCTTGTGACACTTGTCAGTTTAAAATCAGCTCCTTGATCATGCTATGAATTATTTTGTTTCTTCCTATTTTTTGTTTTTTCTTTCTTCTTGTATGTGTCATATGCATGCGTGTATGCATGTTTGCATCTGTGTGAACACAAGAGTGTGCATGTAAACTTGGTGTAATGACTCAACCTCAATCACTCTTCCATCTTTCTTATTGAGGTGAAGTCTCTCAACCAATCCAGAGCTGGACAATATGCACCGTCTCCCTAGCAGGCTTCTTTCCCGAGCTGGAATTGCAGGTGTGCCAGGATGGCCACTTAGCGCTTATACAGACTCTGGAGATCTGAACTCGGGCCCAGTCCTCACACTCATGTAGCAGGTACTTTAGAAACAGAGGTATCTCACTACCCCTGCTTCAAAATATTATGTATTATATATTATTTGTCTCTGTGTGTACATTTGAATGTGTGCACACATGGACATGTCATGGAATATATAGGACAACTTGTAGGAGTTAGTTCTCTCCTTCCATATGATCAATATGGCGAGCAAGTGCATTGATCAGCTGAGCCATCTTTTCGGCCTGACCTTGCTTTTTTGAGACAGGATCTCTCATTGGTCTGGAACTCAGCAAGTAGGCTCAGCTGGCTAGTTGTGATCCCAGGAAGCTCTTGTCTCT
>JAQHUG010000758.1:16334-33816 GCA_028555095.1 Dicrostonyx torquatus | reverse complement strand
AGTCTTGAAATGTTTCCTTTACCTGTTTGATTGCTTTTTCTTGGTTTTCTAGGGTATCTTTGAGGTATTTATTCATTTCTTCTAACTTTTTGTTAGTATTCTCATCCCTTTCTTTAAAGGAGTTTTTCACCTCTTCTTTAATGGTCTCTATCACTTTCATAATGTTGCGTTTAAAGTTGAATTCTTCTACTTCTTCTGGAATAGGGTATTCAAGTCTTCTTGTTGCGTGATCACTGGATTCTGGTGTTGTCATGATGCTTTTCATGTTGTTGGAAGAATTCTTGCATTGGCACCTCCCCATCTCTTCCTTCAAATACAGCCAGGAGAGTCTTGGCATCTTGCTCCAATCTTTGCTCAGAGCAGGAACAAGGACTCCTGGTGGGCCAAGGACCCCGCAGAGGAAGGAGCGAACTTGCTGGGGGAGGGCAGGGTCCCCTCTGGATCTCTGACCTCAGCACAGGAACAGGGACTCCCCTCTGCATCTCTGACCCCAGCATAGGAACAGGGTCTCCTGGTGGGCGAAGGACCCACGCAGAGGAAAGGAGGCCCAGCAGCAGGGGCTGTATGTGCCCGCACTCCCTTCTGGGGACCTTATGGCAGTGCATGCTCACACCCACCCCTCTGGATCGCTGACCTCAGCAAAGGAACATGGACTCCTGGTGGGCGGGGGACCCACACAGGGGAAAACCATCACAGACTTTTTTATCTTAAGTCTGGAGAATTGAAATCTGATACAGTGGATCAAATTTTCATCACAGCCCCAAGGATGGATCTAGTCTATCCTTATCTTCTTTTCTCTTCCTTGCCTTACTGTATTACTGCTCTTCCCCTTTAATATCCATCATAATTGATTTCTCTCCCCTACCCTCAGTCTTCAGTAAGATCCAAAACTTAGAATATTTACCTGTTTTCCTCTCTTTGTGAGGATTTTATTCTGAACCACCATTTCATCAACATTGTGGTCTTGGTTTTATATGGTGGTCTTCTTCAATATAATATTGAACCAAAAACATTCCCTCCATTAAAAATAAGTGTTAAAATGCCATGAAATCAGAATTGTGGTTTGTATCAGCTGTCAGATGTGTACAGTCTGTATCCTATGGGCAGCATGTGTCCCAGGGTAGTATGAGTGAAGCCCGATGACATTGTGGGTTGACAACACAAAGCCAGAAGCATAGACACCCTCAATGACTATCATATCATGGCTCCATAAATATGGCTTGATTTTGAATCTTGCATTATATTTTACTATCTTAGAAAATCAGTTATAAGTCTAGGAGTATTCCTTTTGGCAGTTGGTAGCAATAGTGGTTTTCAGAATGACATTCGTAGAAGCAAAAATTGACCTGGTTATACTTCTGTTTAACGTCATTTTCCTCCCTTCATTCTTTCCTCTAAATTTCTTCATGTGATAAGAATACCTTCTTGAACCCATGGTTTCTCTGCTGTTCTCAATATGACTGTCTCAGTTAGGGTTACTATTGCTGGAGAAACACCATAATCCAAAACACCTTGGGGAGGAAAGGGCTCATTTCACTCACAGTTCCATACAAGACTTCAACATCAAAAGCAGTGAGGATAGAAACTCAAACTGAGCAGGAACCTGAAGGCAAGAGCTGATGCAGAGGCCATGGAGGGTGCTGCTTACTGACTTGCTCCTCATGGATTGTTTAGCCTGCTTTCTTATAGAACCCAGGGTCACCATCCCCATGATGGTCCCACATACAATGGGTTGGTTCCTACTTGTCAATCACTAACTAAGAAAATGACATACAGTCTTGCCTACAGCCTCATCTTATGGAAGTGTTTTCTCAATTTAGGCTCTCTCAGATGACTCTAGCTTGTGTCAAACTGGCATAAAACAGGCCAGCACTATGACTGTAATCTGGTTGAAGACCAGAATTGCCTGGCTGTGGTGTGACCTTTTCTGGGAGATATGGACAAATGCCTACTTACCTCAGCTAGGACACCCATGACATACTACAGTAGTGATTCTACCAGAGTCCAGTTTGGCAGACCACTGAACTTACCAGGGCATGTAAGAGCATGGGTGGGGATAAACATTAGCACAGATGACTTAAAGACAGTTGCATCATTAGAAAGTCCATTCCATGCTGGGGAACAACATATGAACGTGTTCTAAGACCTCCTTTTATGACATAAGGCACTTAGCAGGTTGGAGAGTCTCCCTTGTTGGGGCCATTACTGTTTCTATGACTTAGATAGGGGTCTGGTAAACCTTAAGTTTAAGGAGTTTCCCGAGATGTGAGAGTTGTTTCCCTAGTCTTGACTGTACGACAGCCTGTTTCAACTTTAAGAAAATCGCTACACAACCATGATCCTTCTCCACCCAGCCCTGTCACATACTCTAGAGACCCTTATGGTTCTCCTACATGCTTACTTGTCAAGCTGTATCAAAGGATTGTCTTGTCTCTCATAATGCCTGCCTATTCCCTTAAGATTGTCATGCAGGGCGGTGTTGGGAGTCAAACCTTGTGATTAAGATAGTTAGGACAGTGACTGACATTGATTGCCCCTCAATATATAGTAGGTTTGAGAAATGATGGGGCTAAAATAATAATGATGTATTTATCTCCTTAAAAATTAAAGTATTTATATATTTTTCATATTCTTCCTATGAGGTGGTATTCAAATCCAATCAGGAAATAGTTGGTTACTTCCAAAACATGCTTGCTGCTACTGCAAAGTGGGTATATTTTGTCTAAAGGTTGGTATTGTATTAATTTTTCACAGGGTTCAGAGAGGTTAGACTCTTGATGCCTGTTCTCTTCTGCCTGGTACAGAGCCTTCCAGAACCATGAATTTTAGCCAGAATGGAGAAACCTGAAATGTTGATTTTATCCATTCTAAAATCTTAAAAACCATTTTTCCTTCTGGATGCTTTAGTTGTTAGGAAAACAATCCGTTTATACCATAGGCTTTCCAGTCTGTCTTGGTCACTGGAATACTTTTGCCTTTCAGAGGAAAATATGGGGATGCTTTTCTGTTGTCACAAAAGGAGGAAGGATACCACTGGAATCTAGAGCACAGTATCCGGGACGCTGCTCAGTAAACTGCAGGGCACAGGGGAGCTATGCACATCCCACATCAAAGATGATCTGACCCCAGACACCAATATTGCCAACATGGAAAAGCTGTGTCCATGGTGTATGTGAAACCCACTGCCCTTCTTCCCTGCTGCTGTACTAAGATGCACTGCCGATTTCCCCAGTTGCATATGGTTCTTTGTGTATGTCTGAAGCTTATGGTCTTTCTCACATCTACTTTGAGATGTCCATTGTTGTTTTTCTTGTTTAGGCCATGTTTCTGCAGCCATGGTGGTGAGACTTTACAAGTTATGAGACTTTAGTAGGAGACAATCTCACAGCAAACTCCCTGATCCTCTGGCTCCTAGAATCTTTCTCCTCAATCTTTCACAATGTTTCTTAAACCTTAAATGTAGAAATTGTATTTCCAGGAAGGAGCACACCAATTGGTTATCCAAAACCAAATGGTCACCTCTAAAAACACACATACAAATAACATTATGCAGACTGAACAAGTTGCATTTAGGAATAAATACACACATACACACACAAACATCTATGTTTGCATATATGTATATTACAACAACTAACAAAAAAGGCCATGAATTTGAAAGCGAGCGAGGAGGGACTGAAGGGAGAAAAGGGAAGGAGAAAATGGTTATATTTATAGCTGAATCTTCCCCCCCAATATACCATTACCAAAGAAACTTAAGGGAGAAAGGACTTATTTGGCTTACAGTTCCAAGTTACAGCCAATCATTGTGAAAACTCAAGACCACAGGAAGTCAAAGCAACTAGTCACATCACACCCGCAGTCTAGAGCAATGAGTTTATGCACGCTGTGCTCAGCTCAGTTTCTCCACTCTCATATGTACACAAGCCTCTGCTTAGGGAATGGTGCCACGCACAGTGGCTGAGTCTTCCCTCTAGTCAAGGTACTTCCCACATGTATACTTAGAGACGACCATTAGACAGTCTCTTACAGGTGTTCCTGGAGGCTTGCCTCCTAGGTGTTGACAATTAATACCAACCATCAAACCACTTTGAGGAGGCTGGGGAAACACCTTTGAAGAGAATCAACCAACTCTCTGGTGTCATAATCTATAACATCAACCTTGACTTCAATTCTAATTTAATAGATGGTGGAAATAACAACAACAACAACGTGGGAACAACAAAGACACTTTGTTGCAAGGTTGTTTTATTGTAATATGGGAGGTGTATATCACTGCTACAGTGTGGGCTCAGGAGCAGGCTGGGAGGGACCAGTTTCACTGCATAAGAAGTGTGTTTCGGATGCTGTAGCATGGGGAAGCAGCAGGTCAACTAAGTACGAGTGGGGTGTCTCACGTGGTCAGTCAGGAGTGATGATGGCTTTCTGCTGCTCATCCTAAATTGGAAGCAGAGGCATCAGTTGGGAAGTCATCAGTAACTGATTCAGTCCTGGTTATTTGGATCTGACAAATCCAGGATCAAAGTCTGGCACCCTGGATGGGTTAGTGGAGGCCAGATTTCTATGTCAGATGGATTGGTTATGATCAGTCTCTGTGTCTGGTCTACCTACCCTCTGCTTGACCTTGCAGATCAACTCTGTTCTCCTCGCCTGGACACTGTGGGTACTGAGGCAGAAGCTCTGCAGCGTCAGCTCAGAAGTCTCAAAACTCAAGGACACCAGGTGCAGCCTCTTTCTGACTTTTGCCCCTTTCTCTTCCTTCTTCTGACAGAGCATCACTAGTCACTTTTCTGTATATATCATGTGCCTATGCAGGAACATGCATGCTATGACACACATGTAGGGGTCAGATGACACCTTGGTATTTTTTCCATCTTGTTTGAGATAGAGTTGCTTGTAGTTCATCACTGTGTATGCTGGGACATCTGGCTCAATCCTCCTGTCTGTTCCTCCCTTCTCAACACAGGGGTGTGGGGATTACAGATTACACATTTTGCACTTGACTTTATGTGGGTCCTCAGGATTTGGACTGAGGTCCTCATATTTGTGCACCAAGCAACAATTTACCCATTGAGCCACCTGCCGGACTGTGACCACCTTTTGTATATTCATGGTATTCAAGTGATGGGGCTTGTGCAGAATAGCAGAGTCCAGGTGTCAAACTGCCTATTCCATAAATGCCATTTATGATTTGTGTGACATTATGTTGGTTACATGATCTTCACAAGCTCAGCTTCTTCATCTGTAGGAAGGGAATAGGGATATGTTTTTCTTTAGGTAGGTAATAAGCATTGCCACAAATGATGGGAACACCAAACCTTCTATAGATTGTCAGTACATTCAGTGTGAGCACATGCACATAAAACATGGACATACATGCACAATTCATACACATAAAACATGGATATATATTCATAATACACACATGCATATATGGTCAAACAGATACACGTGAAAATATGGACATTGTGTTAGGGTTTTAATTGCTGTGTACTGACACCATGACCACAGTAACTCTTATAAAGGAAAACATTTAACTGAGGTGGTGTGTTGAGAGGTTTCTGTTCCACCTGGTCCTGCAGCTGCTTAGTTCCAAAGAAACACACAAAGGTCTACATTAATAATACACTGATTGGCCTATTGACTCAAGCTTCTTACTAACTCTTACGTTTTAAATTAACCCATAATTCTTGTCTGTGTTAGCCATGTGGTTTGGTACCATTTATCAGTGAGACATTCTCATCTTGCTTCCTCTGCATTTAGGTGATGACTGCAGATCGAGCCTTTCCTTTTCCCAGAATTCTCCTGCCAATACTTCCTGGTGACTGGCCAATCAGCATTTTACTAAACCAGTACAAGTGACAACCTTTACAGAGTACAAGACCATTGTCCCACAGTAGTGGTGTCTTACAGTTTCGGAGGTTCCGTTCATTATCGTCATGGTGGGGAGCATGTTGGTGTGTAGGCAGCAATGGCACTGGAGAAGGAGCTACTACATATTAATCCCACAGGCAACAGGAAGTAGACTGTGACACTGGAAGTAGCTTGAGCATAGGAGAAATGAAAGCCCACCCCCACACTGACAAACTTCCTCCAACAAGGCTATACTTACTCCAACAAATTCACACCTCCCAATACTGTCACAACCATTGTGGGCTATTTTCTTTCAAACCAACACAGATATGCACACACATGTACACCAACATGGATGTATGCAATCATACATGCACACACATTCTCACACAAATGAACCCATACATGCATACATACTTACAAATGCACACATGAACACAGACAAACATGGATATATGCACAAATATAAACGTGGATACAGGCACATATACATGCAAATAATACAAACATGCACACACACTCCCACACCAAAGTATACATATACATGCATGCACAACATGCACACACTTTCATGAGCACACATGTACAAACCCATACACTCAAATATAAATACACAATGCACATTAACATGCATTTTCAACCACACACAAGCACATATATGCGTACAAAATGCAATCCATCCACATACATGTACACATGAACATATACATGCAAACATGCATTCACATACACATGTACACATACCACACACATATGCACACAAAGAGATACACACACACCACACAGAAATGTGAAAACACTAATATTTTAAAATGTCTGTCTATTTTGAGACAGATTCTCCCGTAGGTAAAGCAGGTCTGAAATCCATGATTCTTGGGTGCCAGGGTCACAGGGAGTCATATGGTCTGGCCTAGAATCTCTTTCTCTGGCTAGGGAGACAGTGTGAGGCCCTGAGTCATGTGGAAAGTGTGAGGAACAGAGAAGGTGAGAGTCTCACAAATGTCTGAGAAGTAGTGAATGAAGCAGTCATTCCCTGATTGGCCCTGAGCCTGGTCCTGTGCTCAGCACAGCATGTGGCCACTCACTCTCCTTCTCCTCTTTTCCTGCACACTGTTGTCACCATTGCATTATCTTACAAAACAGCTTCGGCTTTACATGTTCTCTGTCTCTCTCTTCCTCCATCTGTCTCTCCTAATCTAGTCTTGATATCTAAATAAGTTCATATAATAAATGGCATTTGCCTAGATTTTTATTTATTATGAAGTTCATGGGATTTGCTCACATTTGTCAGCTATCAGTGCCTCATTCCTTTTTGTGGCAGCATTGAATGGCCAATGCCTCATTTTCTTTATTCTACATTTATCTGTTTTATTCTACAGTATGTTCACTAACCATATGTGCCATGTCTGATACCTTATATTTACCTATAATTATTATATTCATTCATATTTTGATGAATATTTGGTTATTGTCTTCCTCAGGAGGGGAAAAGAGAATAAGCACTTTGCATGTACAGTGTTTCTTGTGTTATATGTGTACATTTCATTTTTAAGATAATAACAGGATTAGGAACTACACAGTAGTGATGGTTGCTTAATGTGTGAGTATACTCAAGTCACAGGATCACAGTTTATGTTCTCAAAATGGTGAGTTTAACTGAATGAAAGAAGGAACTCTTAGTATTTTATAACCATGGGTTTTCCTTTCATATAATGATGTCTAAGGGTCTGGACAATGGGCACTTTATAGCCATTCACTGCTAAACTAAAATCTATGCAATACACACACCCACAATTTTTGAATCCATGTGTATCTTTGGACAACAGCATTTTAGTTGCCCATAGGGCTTATTTATCCTGGGTCATCAAATTTCACTCTGTCTGCATCCCCAGCATGGTTCTGAGCCAGTTGATATCATCCTCAGACAGTGTTAGGTGTTTCCATGGAGACCATACCAGCTCTCAGGACAATTCATTCTATACACATTACCTTCCAGGTTGCTTACCTTCAAGGCTGTTGCCCAGATCTTCATCTTGGGCTGTTCCTGGGTGCTGGGCATTTTCCAGATTGAGTCCATGGCAAGCACCATGGCGTACCTGTTCACCATTATCAACAGCCTGCAGGGCGCCTTCATCTTCCTCATTCATTGTCTGCTCAACCGCCAGGTATGGGCTGCCTACTTCCACCTTCCTTTCTACATAGAATCATCCACTTCATATGTCTGACGCAGACCCACTTTCTTATCTAGAATTCTGTGTTGTGTATGCATGTGTGTTGTATGTATTTGTGTGTATGTGTGTGTAATTGTGTGTTGTACATGTGTATTCGTACATGTGCTCTTGTTTTCCTGGAGACTAGAGACTGACATTTGGTGGCTTTCTCCATCATGTCTCCCTCTAGGACTTTATTTAAATTGATGTGCACATGTGTGTGATCTCCTCTTGGAGAAGTTTGACCAAAAGAAAGCCAAACTGTGAATTCTCTGCTTCCCTGCCTGTGCTTCCTGTCTGTCTGCAGTCTGTGGTCTGTGGTCTGTCTGATCTACATGTTATATGTTGGAGCTGTCTGTATTTTGTGTGTGTTGTTTATTTGTTGTGCCTCTGTCTAACAAAGGGATCACTCTATGTTTATTGGACAGCACAAAAAAAAACATAGCATGGAAAAGGTCAAGGAATTATTTATAGAAGTCTTTCACAGAGTTTCACAAGGGGAGTAATTACTTTACTGACCACAGCTGACCTAGGAGAGCACTCAGAACTGCAGATCTTCTCAACCTGTATCTATTTGGTTTTTTCTCACATTTAGGGGATATTTGTTTTTCTTCAGATTATGTTCAACCTGTTTGTTGCTCTCAGCAAATGTTCACCACAAAACACACACACACACACACACACACAACACAACACACACACACTATGCTAGGCCAGGGAAAGGGGAGGACACATAATTTAAGATTAAAGCTATATCTTTGGCTTAGGTTTTCAAAACTGGTAACATGGGCAAATCCAAGGCTCAGTAAGGTTAGCTACATTGTCCTCTGAAAGGCAGGATAGAATTAGGCAGGCTTGGCAATGGTAGGAGAGAAGGTTGAACACATAGTCTTAGATGATTTCAAGGTATATTATTAACCTAGTTGCAAGGTTTGGGAAAAGTTCAATGTCTCCTATGGCAGAGGGTATTTACAGAAGAATGTGTCATCGTACAGGCACATGAGTGTAGTGCCTGTAGCAGAGGAGGGCACTGGATCACTTAGAGATGGAATTGTGGGTGTTTGTGAACCTCCTGTCATAGGTGTTTACAACCAAACTCAGGCCATCTGCAAGAACAAGACGCACTCTTAACCACTGAGTCTTCTCTCTGGCTCTTCTAGCTTATCCTTTGAGACAAGGTCCCTTACTGAACCTGGAGCATCAGTTGAGCTAGATTTGTCAGTCAAGGCCCAGCAAGCATCTTCTGTCTCTGCCTCCTGATGGCTGATGTGCGAAACCATGTTGATTCCCCTCTGAATTTTCTCTCTTTTTTTTTTTTTGACAATTTCATACAAGCACACAATAAACTAGGTTAATATCCACTCCAATTCTTCCCCCAGATTCCCACATATTCTTCTTAACGTGTTACTCAACCAACTTCATGTTTCATGACTTGAAAAGCCATATGAGGTCTAGTTAGTGTTTTCCATATATGCATGGTTGTGGGGACATCCATTGGAGCATATCCCCACAGAAGAACAATTTTCTCTGTCTTAGAAATGATCAACTGGTAATAATTTCTCAGTAAGGGGAAGGGCCTGGAGGTCTTTTACCCAATCCATGCTATCTATGATGTGTCTGGCTTGATCTTGTACTGGCAGCTGCTGTGAGGCCATGAGTGTGATAGCCTTGTCATTTCTGGAAGACAGCATTTCACCACACCCCTCCTCCAGCTCTTACATTATTTTTACCTCATTTTCCATGTTGTTCCCTGTCCTTGGTGTGTTGGGTGATGTAGTGTCCTGTTTAGGGCTGAGCACCATACTCAGCTTTTTTATGTCGTGCTGGAGATCCAAACTCAAGATCTCATGTTGTGCACCAAACCCAATCCCAGCCTTATTTGCCTTGCTTTGTTGTGTCTTCATCTCAGGTACGGGATGAATACAGGAAAGTCATCACCAGAAAGACTGAATCCAGCTCCCATTCCCAGACTTCAGGGATCTTACTGACATCTATGCAACCCAATTCCAAGTTGGTAAGGGAATGAGTATGTGTTTCCCACTGATGTTGACTAGAAGGGGCACATTTGCTCAGCAAAACTGAACAGTGTCTCATGTCATACTGCTGGCTGCTAAGTGTGCTCATGTGCTCATGTAGAACTGTTGGATGGGGATATTAGAGCAGGATGCCTAGGTTTATACCCACCTTTATGACTTATTAACTGTGCAAACTAGACAAGGTGAGATCTATAGGTGCAAAGACAATATACATGTTAGGGATTTTATCCTAGCCAATGACCTATGAGGCTATCAAGGAGATGTTCTTACTGGTTCAAAAGGATGTAATAATTTACATTCTCAAGTTCTGTGGCCAGCCTTGCTGTCAGGTAACAGATAGGTGGATTAGTCAAAGAAGGTGTCTCGGCTACATTTTTCTTGTTGCAGGAACAAAATATGTGACGGAAACAGCTCAAGGAACAGAATGTTTATTTTGTCACAGTTCAAGGGTACAGTGCATTATGGCAAAGAAATCACAGTAGCAGGAGCATGTGGCAAGTGGTCACATGGTATCCAAGTTAGGAAGTAGAGAAATGAACTCCAGTGTTTGGCTCACTTTCTCACGTTCCTCCTCCAACCCATGGAATGGTTCCACCACAAGTTCCAATCTCAATTAATGCTATCTGGATGATCCATCTCAGGCACAGCCAGAGATGTGTCTCCTAAGTGATTCTAGAATCTGTCAAGTTGACAGTCAATGTTAACCATCACAGACGATATACACACAGTGGGGTTTTATTCTGCTACCCAAAGAAAATGGGGTAATTTTTCTGAAACATGGTTAGACTGGAGATCATTCTGTTAAGTGAAATAATCCAGAAATAGAAGTACAAATAATCACATGCTGTCTGTCATACATGGAATTCAGGGTAATAAGTGACACTTAAAACTATAACCATTTGGGAGGAGAAAGATGATCAGTGGGGGTAGAGACAGGTGAAGAACAGGGAACAGAAATGTTGTGATCAAAGTACATGATATGTGTGAATGAAACCATTACAGAGAAACACATTGTCTTGTTCAATACACTAATAAGGAAAGAGCAAATACACACTTACTTATATATGTACATACACACACTATTTGCTATATTAAGTGGATTTTGTATCAATTTTTACATTAACATAACTTCACGCTGTGACTTCACTATTCACTTAGTGCATATTGAATGCTATGCCATATGGGTCTGTCATAGTTTCACTTTCTGTGGCTGTGACAGAATACCTTGAAGAAAGCAACTCAGTGGAGGAAGAGTTTATTTTATCTCACACTTCTAGATAACAGTTCATCTTTAGGGATGTCACGGCAGTAGGCTCTTGAAAGAATAGGTCACATTATATCCACAGTCAGGAGCAGAGAGCCATGAACTAAAGCATGTATGCTAGTGCTCGGTACACTCTGTCCACCTTACAGCTTAGAAACACCTTTCTATGGATCGGTACCACTGATGGTAGGTGGCTATTTCCACATCAGTTAATATAATCAAGGCATACCCATAGGCCAACCTGATCTGAAAATACCACACTGAGTCTCTCTTTCCAGGCGACTCCAGATTGTGTCAAGTTGATGGATAAAATTAGCCATCACAACTTTCCTATTCCTTGGTAGTGTACCACTGATAAATTGCCTGTGATTTAGTAAATCACCAACCCACCAGCCTAAAGATACTCACCCAGATAACTAGTTGACTCCAGGAATCACGAAGAAGGAAAAGCATGAACAAATTTCAATGTTTATGCTTGTAGTCTGCTTCTATTGATCTCTGTGAACATGTGAGACTGATGCCCCTGCAGACAAGACATTAAGGATAATTTTTGTCAATATGTTTGATTGATGAAGAGCTAATTCTCTTTTGTGTTTTTCAGGGTTAACATCATTTCTTGCTTTTAAATATACAATGGAGCAACATTTTGAGGAACTTTCAGGAGCCTATTTTTAATCACTCTCTGGCTGATGGAAATTCAAGATCTCACAAGTGGAGGAACTTTCTTGTTAACTCAAAGCATGGTTGGATGGGACCAAATTACAAGGGTTTCATGCAGCAAGGAGAAACATGAGTTACTGCCCCGAATTAGTTTGCCTTCTGTGCTCTACAACTGGGAAGCTCGACGTGTTTCAAAAAGAGCACGTCCCACTTCAGTGGCACACATGCTACCATTTTCCTGTCTCCTATGTCCTTTGTTGTGGGGCTTCAGGCATTTTCATCTAACATCGATCATGCATTGGACATAGACTAGCTTTCAATAAATGATTTGTTGTCTTTCTGAGAAACTTACCTATCTGTTACTTACTCTTTGTCAGTTTCATAAATATATGCATTGATCATATCCACCCTAATTCTCCAACTTCTCTGGGCAAACCCAATGTGTTCCCTCTTACCTGCACATCCTATTTCTTGTAACACAATGAGTCCAGCTAGTGCTTCTGTCTTCTGGGATGTGGATGGTCATGTTGATATTGTGACTTGATCATGTGCAGCAAGCACAGCTGCTGTGAATTCTTAAGTACGTTGGTCATGCCCTGCCCAGAAGACACTGTTTCACATCCCTTCTTCCCATTCTTCACCACAAACATTCTTCCTATCTCCTCTTCCATGATGTTCCGAGTTATGGGTTTCATATAATTCTCTTACTTAGGTGAAGGGGTGTGGTCCCTTGGCCTGTGACCACACCCTGCTACCACCCCCAAGGGGGCTGGAGAGATGGCTCAGTGGTTAAGAGCATTGCCTGCTAGTCATATTGGGGGCTCTAAGGAGAATTCAGGGGGTTCTTGATAGGACTCAGGTGAAGGCAGAGGTTCTACAGTGTGTGACTGAAGACTGACTTGCTGTACCCACAGAATGTGCTTGCAGCCAGGCCACCTCTGGGTCAGCTATGAAGATTAGAGGACAAGAATATAGAAAATCAACTAATGTTAGTTCTAGGAACCAAATTGTGTTATTTTGAGAACTGGCATTGTTCAAAAAAAAATGAATGAGCTTTTCAAAATGGTGAGACTATGACCATTTGTAATTCCAGAACTTTTTCATGACTTGAGCAGAATTCTTCACTAATGTCTGAAACCAAATAACCACATGAAGGAAGAGGCCTACTCCTATCCATGCTGTGTCACAGCTCTCAACAGAATGGTATCTTGGTATTCAGTAGCCAAAGAATGCCTATAGCTCAGAGGGAACTGTATCCTAGCAGCCCAGAAGCCATGGAAAACCTGTAAGTGCTATGTCTCTGAAGGAAAAGGTATCCTGGCAGTTGGAAGCCGAGGGATACCTACAGCTCTGAAAGGAAAGGTATCCCAACAGAAGTGTTACAGCTCTGTTCCAGTGTCGGGGGGCGGTCTCCCCAGCAAAGTGTTAAAGTCCTTGTTCCGGGAAAGGTTTCCCTAATGCAAGTCTAACAACTTGGTTCCTGCATGAGTGGTTTCTCCAGCAGGGTTGTCACAGTTCTGTTCTTCTTTGCTCTGGAGAGATGTTTGCTCTAGTAGGGGAGGGTTTCGCAGCCTGATTATCACAGCTCTGCTCCACTCTGCTCAGCTTCCGTGGAGTGTAAAAATTCTGCTACATCAAGGGGGAAGTTTTCTCATCCAAAGTGTTACAGTTCGACTCCACTCCTGCTCCACTATGCTCTGTCAAGAGCTTTGCTGGGCTCTAGCAAAAATTGTCACATCTCTGCTCTACTCTGTTCCGGTGAAAGAAAATTGTTACAACAAACCTCACTCAAGAGATTTATTGGGATGGAGGAATACAGGAGAGTGGTTTCCTCTGCCAGGGTAGAAAAAGGCAGCCCAAAACTGAACAGGTAAAAGGTTTATATAGAGTTTCTTAGGGGTTGAACTTTCCAAGGTGAAAATTTTCAGGGTGGGGATTGGTAGGATCTCATTTCTTGAGCTTGGAATGAGCTCAGAGATTGGTTGGAGTTCATGTTTTGGGTTTGGTTTTCATGCTTAGGGACTGGTTGGATTTCAATTTTTGAACTGGTTGGGGGCAGGGTGTGTTTCCTTGGCTCTGGTCTCAGGGCTAGGGTGTTCTTTCACCAGCCTCTTTTACCATGCATCCCCCATTTTTTGTTTATAATTAATCAACAAGGGCTTGGAATGGGCTATCATTATCATTAGACTTCTTCATGTTGAATGGAGCCATCCTTATTTTCACTGTCATGATGCAACTGGATACTTCAGGTCTCTGTCTCCATTCCTATGGGTTGTTAAACTTGTAATAGAAACTGGTTAAAAGTCTGGTTATAAATCTTTTGGATCTGATGTTGAAGAAATGTAGACAAGAAGTTTATGAGGCAGAGTACAATCAGTAGGATTAAGAAATAGAAGAGGGGTTAAGATGAGTAGCAGCCAGTACCATATCTGACTATCAGTGACCCACTTGCCACAGGTTTCAAGCTGTGTATGTTTTTGAAGATCCATCTGGAGTTGTTGGATTTTGGGTTTCGCTCTACCTAGTTGGTTAACATCCCTCCCTGAGGAAGAGACAAAGACTACCTCTCTCTGCTGCTAGTCAATCTAATCCTCTCCGATTTTATAGTACTATGCTGGCCAAGAGTCTACTTGACCCTGAAGAGTAAGGATACTTTGAGCCATGTGTTTACACTCCTGGGTGAACTGCAAGGAAAACTGATGGTAAATAGCTAGGAAGTAGCAAGTCCCACTGCTCGGTGGTGATACCAACAGTTATTCCCAGGGCTGCTAGAAAGGGTCTGACCTGAATTTGTTATGCCATGCTGCTGTGAACCTAGTGATGAGAATTGGCAAGGGCTCTTTACTGGGTGCCACACCTAATTCAGGAAAAAAGGAATACCAGGGCATACATCTCAGACCACTTAGCAGGTAGGCTGCAATAAACATGAGTGCCACAGCAAATCGAGTCATTGCGAATGTTTGGACATAGGGGCCAGGAAGTAGTACTAAGGGTTATGGTATTATTTCAGTCTGTGGAATCCAAGGTCCACAGGTGTGTTCCTGAGGAGTTAAAGCAGTCTGTGGTACTGAAGAGAGAGAGATGAAAGAGACAAGGTGGTAGTGATATTTGGCTCCAGGCAGTAAGGAGAAATAATCTAGTAAAATAATGGAGGCTACAACTGGTGGTTGTGTGTTTGACATTAGAAGGACACACAACCAACATTCTCCAAAGTGGTCAGTGTCAATATTATTCAATAGCTGATATGCAAAGATTAAGGTCTAAAACCAGATGCTTCCCTTCTTTCTCTCTTGATGTTTTCCTTCTAACTTTATTATTTTCCTTTACAGCTTATATATCCCAGCAAAATCTTTCAAGCAGTTTAAAAATTATAATGTGGTTACATTATATCACTAAGTGAATGATTGTCCTGAATTCAAATAAAAAGCTACATGTTTTCCATATCCCTTACAGGGTTGAACATTTTCTGTATTACAGGTGAAAACAAGTTGTCCCAAGAGCCCACATACATTTGTACCCAAGCAACTTGTTATAGATTATCAGCGTGTAAACAAGCTTTCTCAATTAGTTCTTTTTCTGGCAGGATGCATTTTGTGTTTACAATGGCAGGATCAATTATTATTTTAGCATTCATCTCAAAAGCTAATCTTATTAAAAAATGGTGTAGGAGGGTTCTTCTGTATTTCTGTGCGTTTATTGGTTAAATAAAAAGACTGCCTGGCCTGTAGGATAGGACAGCCCTTAGGTGGGCGGAGTAGACAGAATGGAAGGCTGGGGAGAAGGGAAGACGCTAGATGCCATGATGCTCAGGCCAGAGATGGATACAGGTTAGAATCTTCCGGTAAGTCACCACCTTGTGGTGACACACAGACTATTAGGAATGGGTTAGTTTAAGATGTAAGAGTTAGCCAAGCAAAGGCTAGAGATAATGTGCCAGGCATTAATTTAATTAATACAATTTATGAGTGGTTATTTCGAATGTAAGTTAGCCCAGTGGCCAGGAGCCGGGCAGGACGGAACAAAAGGGCCCGTGCTCCTCCTATTACAACAAAAAATGATCCTACAAGTTTTGCCTATAAAAAGCCCTGTAAGCCCTGAAGGGAACTCCTCCTGTCCTCACTGTGTTGGATGTGTGAGACGAGCTCCTTGCCTAGCTCGTATTCGTGCTTTGTAATAAACCTTGCTCTTTCATCCAAGTCTTAGTCTCTCTGGGGACCGAGGGGTCTGGGCACAATAGATATCACAAGTCTAAACTTTTAAATATGAAGGACAACCAGTCAGCTCTATTTGAAATCCACAGGGTGCATACCCACTCATAAACAGTATTTCATATTAGGAAGCTGAGGGTAGAAATTTAAAGATTTGTTTTAGCTATGATGCACACCCAGACCTGTGAACATATATCTCAACATTAAGATTAGAAGAACTTGAGCTAACTTAGCTTCTGGGACTCAACTGTCTTTCTTATTCATCAACCTAACCCATAGTCTATATGGTTCCTCAAGAGGACCCAGTTATGGGCATTTTCTTGTTCTTATTTTTTCTCCTTTGCAGTCCTTGCTTTATCGGGCTGGGGGCAACACTATATCTTGCTTTTACCTATATTATTAGAGACTCTCAATCATCAAAATCCCATTTGAAGTAACATTATTATTGTATAAAATCATTGCTTTGGTTAAATGGTACAACTTAGGAGGAAGTCATCTTCATAATAACTCACAGACAAAAATGCTCAGTAGAACAGAATATTTCCATGAGATAACCACACTACGTTAAAGTCATTTGGGATCTCCCCATGCCCATTCATGCCATGCCAGATACCAGAGAAAAATGGCGTGGCAAACATGCAAAGGCACAGCGGTAGTAAGAGACATTCTGGGGCCAAAGTTCTCAGGGCCTTGCCTATCTGAGATTCACCTATCAGAGCTTTGCTTCCTCATGGACTGAGCCCTTGAAGTCAATTGCCACCTGCTGCTCTTCTGATATGGCCACTGGTACTCTGGGTTTTAAAGTAAAATCACTGAATATCTTGTATTATTTTTGCAGTCATACAATCCCATGTACACAGTGTATTGACTCCTGCTACATTCCACTTTGAGATCACCAAGCTAGCACAGTTTTTCAATGAGATTTAAGAGGAAGAAATAGATTTCAAGGAAGAAAATTTTAAATCATGGAATACAACTTTTCTTTCAATGAGAGAAATACCATGTTTTTCTCTGAGATAACTGATGAAGCAATTCCTTCCTAACTCCTAATAAATGATACATTTATGGAAGTAAAGGAATTATCATTAAATATCCTTACTTTTTAAAATCTGTAAAAAAGAACTGTACTTTCCGGGCAGTGGTGGCACACGCCTTTAATCCCAGCACTCAGGAGGCAGAGGCAGGCGGATCTTTGTGAGTTCGAGGCCAGCCTGGTCTACAAGAGCTAGTTCCAGGACAGGCTCCAAAAAA
>JAQHUG010000757.1:51433-68944 GCA_028555095.1 Dicrostonyx torquatus | reverse complement strand
GGGGTAGGGGGGGGAGCGAGAGGGCCGGGAACAAGGGGAGTAAATGTAAATTTTTCTTTTAACAATAAAAAAAAGTAAAAAAAAAACAAAAAACATGGTTATGGCTTTGGTGGGGTAAACAAGATAAAGAGTTTTGACCAGGTGATCCCTTCCATTTTATAACACTAAAGAAGATACATTTTCTTTTAGGACAATAAATGACAAAATGAACTGCTTTAAACAAGATCTGTCTCTAAATACTGAACTTCATCCGTATAATAAGGATAAATTGCTGAATTTTCATTACAATTAAACAAAAGAAAAGTTTGTGTCCATTGATGATTCAAAAAAATCGCTTATCTACCTCTAGCTGATATAAAAATCAATCAGGCCTTTTAAATAAATATTATCCACAGCATGTTACAGAATAGAGGTTTTATGAGCCTGAAGACTGAAATGGTTCCTGTTCAAATGAGCGTAGTGTGTGTTATTTAAACAGTCAAATTAGTTATAAATGATAGGATAAAGAGAAAGCAACATTAAGATAATTTCATCCATCTCAAAATCATCAGAGTTTCTGTCCTGCCCAGTTCTCACAGTCGTTAGGTCCCAAAGAAATCACACATAATTGACATAATATATTCAATTGTCTCACACCAGACTTTTGCAATTTTTCCACCTCAACTTGACAGTTCTATTTTATTGACAATTTGTTGTTTTAATGACAGTCTTACCTATTTTGCTTCTCTCTGTGTTATAAAGGTACAGTTTGATATGTAACATTTACACGGAATTTGTGTGTCTGGCTTGATCTGATTTATCGGAGCCTAATGAGGTTCATTGTTGCATGGTTCTTTTCACTCACTCTAAAATATACACAAGTTTTATAATCTTATCCCCACTCCCTGAACTTTACCATATTATCTGACCGAATTTCTGTACTTTCATATTTAGAATATATAACCTTTGTATCTTTGGCTTCTGATAAATTTGATTGTTATTTTATTACACAGAGATTTCTTTATCAACAAAATTCTAAATCACCTCAGGGTGGCTCAAACTTGATGTGGGATTTCCCTCTGTGTGATCTAATAACAATTAATGAATAAAGAAACTGCTTCTGATCTATAGCAAGGCAGAACATGGTAGGCAGGAAAATAATAAGCTGAATGCTAGGACAAAGAAGGACAGAGTTAGAGAGAAGCTATGGAGCCCCCAAGAGAGTCAGACATGCTGAAACATTGCTGCTGAGCCACTTCCACATGACGATAAACAATAATGGAAATGGGTTAAATTAATATGTAAAAGTTAGCCAATAAGAAGCTAGAACTAATGGGCCAAACAGTGTTTTAATTAATATAGTTTCTCTGTGTTTATTTTGGTTCTGGGTGGCCAGGATAAACAAGCACCTTCCTCCAACAAATTGTTGCTCATGTGAAAAAACTAAAATCTACTTAAAAGCTTGATCCAGTACCAGTAGATCCATCTGAAGTGGTATGTGTATGCCCAGCTGGCCAGCCACCCCGGGAATGGAGTACAGGCACCCTCTGATGTCCTAAACTTTCTGGCTATTCAGCAGAGCTCCTCCCCGGCTACTGGCTTTCTCTATGCATTGCCCCATACAAACTTGCCCGCAAGCACCCCTTCTTTTCTGTGGGGTCCTAGTATCCCCAACTCAGCCTGCTTTGAGGCTGAAGTTCTGGAGACACAGTGGTGAGTACAAGGTTACAGGGTTTTCTTTGTTCCATGGAGCCAGCATCTAACAACCCCACCTTTTTGTCTGTGAGGTCCTTGGCCAGCAAGTGGCCCTGATACAGTATCAGTAGATCCATCCAGAGGGGGACTTTAGATCCACCACCACTCAACCTACTTCAGGGAGGAGGGGATCTGAGAGCCAACTCCAGTGATGAGGGGACTTAAGAGAGGGCAGAACAAGAAAAATCCCCAAGTACACAGTTAGCCACAGCAAAAATCGGACCAAGCCGCCTAGACTCTCCTGACCATATTCAAAGGAAGAGATGGGCAGGCAATGCAAGAATTCCTCCAGCAACCTGAAAAGCAACACAATAACACTAGAATCCAGTGTAAAACAACAGGAAGATTTGAACAGCCTAATCCAGAAGAAGTAGAAAAAAATCGACTTTAAATGTAACATTATGAAAGTGAAAGAGACAATTAAAGAGGATGTGAAAAACTCCTTTAAATAAATGGATGAGAAGACTAAAAAAAGATAGAAAAAACGAATAAATCCCACAAAGATTCCCTAGAAAACCAAGAAAAAGCAATGAAACAGGTAAAAGAAACAGTTCAAAACTTGAAAACTGGAATGGAGGCTGGAGAGATGATTCAAAAGTTAAGAGCACTGGCTGCACTTCCAGAGGACCCAGGTTCAATTCCCAGAATGCACATGGTAGCTCACAACTGCCTGTAGATTACACCAATGCACAGAAAATGTAGATAAATAAATTATTTTAAACTAAAGAAAACTGAAATGGAGGCAATGAAGAAAACACAAACTGAGGGATGGCTGAATATGAAAAATCTGGGTAAATGAACAGGAACTACAGAGACAAGTATAACCAAGAGAATACAAGAGATAGAAGAAAGAATCTCAGACGCTGAAGATACACTAGAGAAAATAAACTCATTGGTCAAAGAAAACAACAAATCCAACAAATTCTTAATGCAAAACATCCAGGAAATCTGGGACACCATGAAAAGACCAATCCTTAGAAAAATAGGGGTAGAAGAAGGAGAATTACAACTCACAGGCCCAGAAAATATATTCAACAAAATTATAGAAGAAAACTTTCCCAACCTAAATAAGGATATTCCTATGAAGGTACAAGAAGCATACAGAAAACTAAATAGACTGGATCAAAAAAAAATATTTCCTTGCCATATAATAATCAAAACACAAAACATGCAGAATAAATAAAGAATATTAAGAGCTGCAAAGGAAAAAGATCAAGTAACATATAGAGGTAAACCCATCAGAATTAAACCTGACTTCTCTATGGAAACCATGAAAGCCAGAAGGTCTTAGATAGATGTGCTGCAGATACTAAGAGACCATGGATGCAAGCCCAGACTACTATACCCAGCAAAGCTTTCTTTCACCATTGATGGAAAAACAAGATATTCCAGGATAAAAACAATTTAAGCAATACATAGCCACAAATCCAAGGTTACAAAAACTACTAGACGGAAAACCACAACTTAAGTAAGCAAACAGCACCCATAATAACACAGACATCTAACAACGCTCCACCAGCCCAACTCAAAGAATGGAAACACACAAACTCTACCATCAAAAAATTAAATAAATAACTGGAGCTAACAACCACTGTCATTAATATCACTTAATATTAATGGACTCAATTCACCTATAAAAAGGCACAGGTTAAGAGAATGGATACAAAAACAGGACCCAACATTCTGCTGTTTACAAGAAACACACCTCAAGCCGGGCGGTGGTGGCGCACTCCTTTAATCCCAGCACTCAGGAGGCAGAGGCAGGCGGATCTTTGTGAGTTCGAGACCAGCCTGGTCTACAAGAGCTAGTTCCAGGACACGCTCCAAAGCCACAGAGAAAACCTGTCTCGAAAAACCAAAAAAAAAAAAAAAGAAAGAAAGAAAAAACACACCTCAACCACAAAGACAGACATCAACTCAGAGTGAAGGGTTGGGAAAAGATTTTTCAAACAAAGGGCTGTAAGTTGTGAAGAAATAGAAGCTGTCATCAAAAACCTCCCAACCAAAATAAAAGGTCAGGATCAGATAGTTTTAATGCAGAATTCGACCAGAACGCCCAAGAAGGGATAATACCTATACTCCTTAATGTGTTTCATATAATAGAAATAGAAGAGTCATTGCCAAATTCTTTTTATGAAGCTACCATTACCGTGATACCAAAACCACACAAAGATGCAAACAAGAAAGAGAACTACAGACCAATCTCATTTATGAACATTGATGCAAAAGTTCCCAATAGAATACAGGCAAACCAAATCCAAGAACACATCAAAAAAAAAAATCATCCATGATGACCAAGTAGATTTTATCCCAGAGATGCAGGGGTGGTTCAACATCAGAAAATCTATCAATGTAATCCATCCTATAAATATAATGAAGGAAAAAACCATATGATCATTTTATTAGTTCCTGAAAAAGTATTTGACAAAATTCAACAAGCCTTTATGATAAAATCTTGGAGAGATTAAGGCTACAAGGATCATATCTAAATATAATGAAAGCAATATACAACAAGATGACAGCTAACATCAAATAAATGGAGAGCAACACAAAGCAATTGAACTAAAATCAGGAACAAGACAAGGCTTTCCACTCTCTCCATATCTCTTCAGTACAGTACTTTAAATTCCAGAAATAGCTATAAGACAACATAAGGAGATCAAGGGGATTTGAATTAGAAAGGAAGAAGTCAAACTTTCATTATTTGCCAATGATATGATAGTGTACACAAGTGACCAAAAAAACTCTACCCAAGAACTACTACAGCTGAGGCAGGATACAAGATCAACTCAAAAAAAATGAGTAGCCCTCTTATATACAAAGGATAAAGAAGCAGAGAGGGAAATCAGAGAAACATTACCTTTCATGATAGCCAAAAGGAGCATAAAGTGTCTTGGCGTAGCACTAACCAAGGAAGTGAAATATCTATTTGACAAGAACTTTAAGGCCTGAAGAAAGAAATTGAAGAGGATACCAGAAAATTGAAGAATCTCCCATGCTCCTGGATTGGTAGGATCAATATAGTAATAATGACAATTCTACCAAAGGCAATCTGTAGATTCAATGCAATTTCCATCAAAATTCCAACAAAATTCTTCATAGACCTTGAGAGAACAATAACTAACTTTATATGGAAAAATAAGAAGCCCAGGATGGCCAAAACAATCCTATACAATAAAGGAACTTCCAGAGGCATTACCATCCCTGAGTTCAAACTCTATTACAGAGCTACAGTAATAAAAACAGCTTGGTATTGGCATACAAACAGAGACGATGACCAATGAAATTGAATCAAAGACCTGGATACTAATCCTTAAACCTATGAACAACTCATATTTGACAAAGAAGCTAAAGTTATACAGTGGAAAATGGAAAACTTTTTTTTTGGTTTTTCTTTCAAGAAAGGTTTTCTCTGTGGTTTTGGAGCCTGTGCTGGATCTAGCTCTTGTAGACCAGGCTGTGCTCGAACTCACAGAGATCTGCCTGCCTCTGCCTCCCAAAGTGCTTGGATTAAAGCCAGGTGCCACCATCTCCCTGCTGAAAGAAAGCATTTTTAACAAATGGTGCTGGCATGACTAGATGTCAACCTGTAGGAGAATGAAAATAGATCCATATCCATCACCATGCAGAAAACTCAAGTCCAAATGGATTAAAGACCTCAATATAAATCTGACCACACTGAAGCTGATATAACAGAAAGTGGGAAGTAGCCTGCAATACATGGGCACAGGAGACTACTTCCTATGTATGACCCCAGTGGCACAGACAATAAAAGCAACAATGAATAAATAGGAACTACTACAACTGAGAAATTTTGTAAAGCAAAGGACACAGTCATTAAGAAAAAAAAGCATCCTCCTGAATGGGAGATCTTCACCAACCCCACATCAGACAAAGGTCTGATCTCCAAAATATATAAAGAACTCAAGAAACTGGACATAAAAATTCTAAATAACCCAATTTAAAAAATGGGGTAATGATCTGAACAGAGAATTCTCAACAGAAGAAGTTCAAATGGCCAAAAGATACTTAAGGTCATGTTCAACTTCCTTAGCGATCAGGGAAATGAAATTCAAAACCACTTTCAGAAACCATCTTACACCTGTCAGAATAGCTAAAATCAAAAACACCAATGATAGCCTATGATGGAGAGGATGTAGAGTAAGGGGAACACTCATCAATTGCTAGTGGGAATGCAAATTTGTTCAACCACTGTGGAAATGTGTGCAGCGGTTTCTCAGGAAACTGGGAATCAACCGACCTCAGGATTCAGCAATACCACTCTTGGGAATATACCCAAGAGATGCTCAAACATACTACAAAAATATTTGTTCAAGTATCTTCATAGCAGCATTACTTATAATAGCCAGAACCTGGAAGCAACCTCGATGCCCCTCATTGGAAGAATAGAAAAAGAAAGCATGAAATATATACCCATTAGAGTACTACTCACCGGTAAAATCAATGACATCTTGAAACTTGCATGTAAATAGATGGAAATAGAAAACACTACCCTTAGTGAGATAACCCAGACCCAAAAAGATAAATATGGTATGTACTCACTCCTTAGTGGACTCTAGCCATAAACAAAGGACAATAAGCCTATAGTTCAGATGCCTAGAGAAGCCAAATAGCAAGGTGAATACCAATAAATATCATATATAGATTCTCCTGGATATTGGAAGCCAATAGGATAGCTGGGCAAAAGTTGGGAGCATGGGGATGGGGGTATGGGTGGGGGTAGGAGTGGGGAAAGGGGAGGGGGGAAGGAGAAGGTAGAACAAAAGGCCTGGGGAGTGCTTGGGGGAGTGGGAGTTTGGAGATGGATATAGGGCAGATATAAAAGCAGGGAAGAAGATATCTACATTAAGGGAGCCATTTTAGGTTTGGTAAGACACTTGGCTCTACAGGGGATCCCAATGTCCATGCGGATGTCCCTAGCTAGGTCCTTGGGCAGCATAGGAGAGGGTGCCTGATTGGCCTTGTCCCATTGTCACAATGACAAATATCTTGAATATCACCATAGAAAGTTCATCTTATGGATGAAGACAGAGACAGAGACCCACACTCACATCAGAGCAAGGGACTGAACTCTCAAGTTCCAGTTGAAGAGCAGAAGGAGGGAGAAGATGAGCAAGGCATTCAGGACTGTGAGGGGTTTTTCTAACCACTGAGACACTGTGCCCGATCTAATGGGAGCTCACCAAATACAGCTGGACAGGGAGTTAATGTGCATGTGATCAACCCAGACTCCTTGTATGTGGCTACTATTGGGGGACGACTGAGAAAATTGTCTCATCCTCATGTATTGGCTTTATTGGATCCCTAGTCTACTTGGATGCTCACGTTCCAAGGCCGAGATGAAGGGGTGGGTTCCTTGGTCTTTCCAAAGGGCAAGGTACCCTGCCATTCTATTAAGGATGGAGAAGGAGAGAGGAGTGTAAGTGCGGGAGTGGGAGGGGAAAGGGAGAAGGGGACGCAGTGTAAATTTTTGAATAGAAAAATTAAAAAATTTAAAAAAACCTGAGAGAGCTTAAAAACTAATTTTAGACACATAATAGAATTTAGCACAGTTGCTTCATAGCCATAAAAAAAAATTCTTTCTAGATGGCATTGCATTGGGCAAGGTGCCCTGGGGCTCAGGGAAAACTGTGTGGCTTCTTTTAAAAAATGACCAGTTTCCTGGTTTGCCAGCATTAACTGCTCTGGTTCTTTTGGGAGGTTCAGCAAATGGGGGTTGTGAACAGCAGACTGCAAGTTACTTGGTGGCAGCATGGGCCAATTGGTTATCAGTGTTGAGGTGGTGAGAATGGCTCCCACCCGGCAGTCTCAGGCACAAATAAACTTTTGCCATGCTGCACTGGATGTGGGAAGCAGAAAGTACTGTGTCTTCCCTAGCAATCAAGCCATTTAAGTTTATAAGAAGTGCTTAGCATTTTAAAAGTCACTCCTCGGTAATAAAAATTACAGATATGCAACAAAGACAAATCCAAATGAGTCATAGCGTTGGATAAATGTACACAGGCTTGAAAGAGAGAAGAAAGAGTATATATAGAGGGTCATAAAATAAGTTAATGCTTTAATTAAATGGGTAAAGTTTTTAAAGAGACAGAGTCCAGATAGGCATAGATTAAAGGGATTAAAGAAAACTAAATAACATGAAAATGAAAAATTCACAGAGTCTGGATCTTGTATATTATTGTTTTCTTTGAATTTTTGACCATGAATAAGCTAAGTACAGAGAGACATTTCATTAAAAGGGTTGCTAAGCTAAACCAAAATATATATTTAAATTTGGGTCTAAGCATATGTTGCTTTGGAAAAGAGGTCCTACTTTTCTTTCCACAGGGGATAGAAAGCTGTGGATTCCTTACTGGCTAATATGGTTTAATCAAACAAGAACACCTGAAACAATGGCCCAGATGATCCAACACCCATGACAGCTTCAGCACTGCTGCCTGAAATAGACCTACCCCACAGGACACCCCATCAAAGACCTGGTTAATAGTGCCTCCCAATAAACAGGAAGTAGTCTAGAGCACAATGCCCGAATTCCTTAAACTATTGTTTATAATTTTTTTTACATTCAAAGGGGTATATGTTGTAGATATATATATATACTTGGCATTGGTACTTGGTCTATTGATAGAAATTTAAGTCAATTTTGACATATATTTCTGCTCTTATTTAAGGTATTGTGTTTGTGCAGCTCTTTTAAAAATATAATGTATAATTAAGGAATACAGGTTAATAGATAATCTATAATAGTCAAGCTTGAAGTCATGTTAGGTTTTCAAGATGTACAGAGATATACTTTAGATGCATAGGTGTTCTTAAACGTCTCAAAGACTAACAGAATATGGCATTTAAAATGTTTTAAGAACTTAGGACTTTTCATGACAATGAAATGCATGTGCTCCTGGCAGCACTGATCTAATTCAAGAGAAGATGGACATTGAAGAGGCTCCTTACAGCATATGCTAGCCACTCAGGCAAGGAACTGTTCTTGCCTGGACTACTTGATGGTATGCTCTATGAACTGGACATGCAGAACCCACAGAAAAATGACTAAGCTTGCCAAAAAAAAGTTAAGATAATCCTTTGGGGTTCTTGCTTCATGAAAGAACTGACATTTTCCAGAACACAGAAAAAAGAAACTGATGAATTTGCCAGTACATAGCATAAGTGATTTTTCAAATTTCCTGCTTTGTAGAAAAGTTTGATGGACACTATAAAACTGTTGGCTGAAGATAGACACCTCAATGATACAGAAGAAATCTGGGTGACTGTCCAGGCTGCAGGATGTCTCTGTCAATTCTAGAGTTTTTGAAGTTGGTTACAATGTACTTCTTGCTAACTTAGGTAATATGATATCCATCTAATGTCTTTGATGGAATTGAAGCAGAGTTACAGTTTTTCTTAGTTATGATACAAGGTAAAATAGATATATATTATAAGTATGATTCTTACTTGATAGCTATTGTGGTATATGTAATTTTACTGTGTTAAATTTATAACATTTCTTTTCATTTAGACAGAAAAGCAGAGGTGATCTGAGATTCACCTCTGTATACTCTGAATATGTTTTGTGACCATTGGTTAATGAATAAAGCTGGTTTGGCCTATGGTAAAATGCAGAATAAAGAAGGCAAGAATTTCAATCAGATAGAGGAGGAAAGAATATGGTGTCAGGGAGATGCCATGTAGACAACAAAGGAAAGAGATGCACCCTGTATCCTCGTTGGCAAACCACAAGCCTCATGGTAATACAAAGAATAATACAAATGGGATAATTTATGATATAAGAGCCAGCTAGAAATATGCTTAGGCTATTGCCCAAATGGTATTGTAATTACTATAGTTTCTGTGTGATTATTTTGGGTCTGGACAGCCAGAAACGAACAAGCAGCTTTCATCTAAAAAAAAAAAAAATAGCTTCAATAAACATGTAAAGGCACTACAGAAACAAAAGGCATTTCAGGTTCTAGAGTCCCTTGGACTTGTCCTAGTGAAATTTACCAATCAGAGGATTCTCTTCTGTTGGGTTGACACCTGGAACTTCAACTGCAACTCATTGCATCTCTGGCATGGTCAACAGCAGGACATGTGAGTTATAGATCTTCATTTGTGAACTATAGGAGGACAGCAGGGTGGGGCAGCCAGCTGATTGCTGATACTTCCTGTCTTGAGGTTTTAGAGCTGTCTGAGAATAGCAATCCCATTTGTCGGTGGCCATGCTGTCTCTGGGTACATGGTGGCCGGAGACCTCTGTATGTTAGTTCAGCTGCATTGAGTTTCCACAGTGGAAGCATAGTCACCAAGTCCTTTACAATTCCAGGTGAATGGAGGGAGTGGGTGAGAGAACACCCTGGCCCTTGCAGGTGGCTGAAAGGGGCTCAGGAGTTTGGGGTGTTTCCTTATCACCACAGTTTTGGACATTCTTTTGAAGTTGGTCTTGGTGACCCAGTATGACTGAGTCACAATGTAAATAGAACTATCAGGATTCAGCTCTTCTGAAGGACACACACCATGCTTATAGAGGCTCAGTCCCTGAGTGTTATTGTTGTGCCCAGATTATGACTCCCAGAAAGAGACCACCACAGAGGTCCAGACTGTAATAACCAAGGTTTAATCACCATAATACAAATATGTTTGGAACTCATCACCATCCCCATTGTAGTGAGGTAGGGAGGAATTGTATCTCTTCTGTGAGGTAAGCTTTTAAAGGCATTAGTACAGAGAGGCTTTTTGAAACTGCTTTGGCATGGGTGCAGGAACTTTTGCTTCCTCCCATCCTGCTAAGTCAGCTTTTTCCTACTTCTTAGAGCAAGGCCACTGTTTCTGAATTAGGCCATCTTCATAAGCCTATACCAGGTGGCTGGCTAGGTAGAGCTAAGTGACCTTGGGCTCGGAATCTCCCAGGTAAGAGAGGGCAAGGCCACTATCTTCCTGGGAAAACATTCTGCTAGGAAATTTCTTCTTGCCACTTTGAAAATAAGGGCAGATGGTTCTACATTTCCCTACTTCTCTTGGTCCTAAGGGTCAAGCTGGTTTGGCTAACTTTGGCCAATTTGTCTCTTACAATTACAGAGTTTTTATGTTTCTTTTGACTTAGTATTTAAATAGAGATTAGTGGACAATGTATTATATTAACTGCTTCTAGCTGACTGTGGGGTGTCCTTGTCAAGTGTTAACAGAGGTGAAATGTGAGTCAAAAAGAGAAAATTTTAGGAAATTTGGTTTGTGGACTTTGTTGAAGAGCCAGAGAGAATTCACGTTGGCTAGACTGGTCCACATAAGTTTGTAGCAAGTCCATGGTCCACAGTCTACATGAGATATTATTTAGATAACAAATCTCACTAATATTTTCTTCTTGATAAAAAGATGTTGTCCAGATGTGAGACATCAGACCTTGGCTCCTGAAACAGATTCCCCAAACAAAAAAGGACAGGGCATTTATTGCTTGAACATTCAACTTAAATGATGTTAATACCTTTTCTCTCTATTTATAAGCTGCATGGGAAGGACATCATGCTGAGTTTTGGCTGATAAAACAGCTATAAAAGGGTGTGAAAGTGGGTTGTGGTTTAATCACTCGAGACCAACTGTAGAGATTAAAGGAAAACATCTAATAAGTGGGAAAATTGTGATAATGTCTTATGGACTTTGGACATTTTAGTTCTTCCCAGACAACAGTAAAGAAATTCCTTTATTGTCTACATCTGAGAGTTTGGTCTTTACAAGAGTCTTTCTGGAAGGGTATCATAATACTGCCACCTGATACCCCAAATTCGGATAGAATAAAGCAGATCAGTCATCCCCCCAATCCCACAATGGTAGTTAGTGTTACCTCTTCAGAGGAAGGTGGGATAAGAACTGGAGGTAGAAATCAATTAGTCAATTTAGTGTTAAAAATACCCTCATGGCTCCCTATGGTTCCATCATGGCTCACAATCTACTTCCCACTGGTGCTCCTGATTGCTAGGCTTGCCCAGAGTCCCTCAATAGCTAGTATTACCAGCTAGGCTGCAGACAGTAGTAGCTCCCCTACAGGATGAGCAGAAATCAAATGACGAAGCCAGCACAGCCCTTCCCAGCTTTGCCATTCCACCCTAGGGGAAGACAGGGCCCTAGTCTGATAAATTTGAATTTTAATGGCAAGTCTTCCAGTCTCTCAGATCACTTCCTCTTCCTCCTCCACAAAACAAGGTCCCTTGTGTATGTATTCCATTACAGCATCACTGACCACTGTATCCAACCCTTTCCCTCAGTGCTCAGAAGTCCTGAAGCCAAAATAGGTCACATTCAAACAGTAACTCTTGTTAAAGAAAATGAGGTCATGAATTAGAAAACAAGTGTCTGTGGAAGGGCTTAGAGGCAAGGGAGAGATGATGGAAATGATGGAATTATTATCTACAAAGTTATTCTAAAATTTATTCATAAAAAGGCTTTATGGTCATGTGCTCCAGAGACTAAGGATTTGAAATAGAGAGCACAAAATATTACTCACACATTTGATCTCAGGCTGTACATCTTAAATATGTAAAATAAGTAATTTTAGGCAGGGACACACCATTGTATTCACTTCTTTTGGTCAAACTAGTGTAAATATTGTAATTTGGTTGTATGATAAGATCTGTCCTTTTATCCAGATTCTTGATTCCTTGCTCTATGGATGTAAGAAATGGCCAGTCTGAACATTTAATAATCATCTAAAACTGATTACCTCACGACTTATTTCTAATGTGAGCAATGGTATAAGGGGGTTAACATTCATGCTCCTTCTTGCCCATACCATTGTGTTCTGGGACTACACTTTCTTTACAGTGTGTCAGTGAACTCCATGCTTACATGGGTCCCTCTTCATTTGCAAATTCACAATAAAATCCAGCGAAGTTGGAGGACACTTACTGACTCATCTATTTTCGTTCTCACTGACTAGTTAAGGCCCAATCTGGAAATAATAGGGAATAGAAACAAACAGATTAGAGCAGTGATGCATTTAAAGTAAATAAAATTTAAAAAGTGATAATCGCAATTATCTTTTTTAAAAATATAAATATAATTTTAAAACACACAGTTATACTGACTTTGAAAAAGAGAAAAGCGTTCTATGATAGAGAGACTGACATTTAAAAAGTATTACTTCACCATGCCCCTATCTGCAATGCCAGCTGCTGATACCTGTAACCTGAAACACACAGCTACGGCTAATGGATATATTCATGACAGGCAGGATTGAACATATGAGCATAGGAGAGTTCCCTTGTTAGAAATCCAATACTTATTGACTCAAGCTAATCTTCCCAAATGGTA
Source organism: Dicrostonyx torquatus (assembly GCA_028555095.1). Lineage (NCBI taxonomy): Eukaryota > Metazoa > Chordata > Mammalia > Rodentia > Cricetidae > Dicrostonyx > Dicrostonyx torquatus. The sequence continues at coordinate 55,894 of JAQHUG010000757.1, read as the reverse complement.
CACCCCAAATCTAGCCTGCCTTCATTCGCATGACATAGATTAACACATGATTGGAAAGGAAAAGTCACTGATCCTGTCATAATCAGGTTCTATTTCATAATGGTGACTCCGGCAGATCTTTGCCTACCTACAGTGTATGCAATAAACTATTCCTCCTCTTCTGGTCTGAAGGTGGAAGCCATGTTCCACATACAAATCCTTTTCCTGTTACTGAAATAGACAGTTGACTACATGACTCAAATTTTTAATTTTAGAGCTCAGTGGTGGTTGAGTTCTTTAATCTAAGAATTTAGTTAGTCTAATCACAAGGAAAACAAGGTCATTGCTCTGGGGAGCAATGGTGTGGCATTAAGGCTACCAGATCCAACATAAAAAAGTTTGTCTCAGAAACATTTTCCTACAAAGCTGGAGGTACTGCTATTCTAGAATTAATATGCCTTCCTAGGGATAAGTCATTCCCATACTTAAAATTTAAGAGACATAAGTTCCTTTAATAACAGTATGCATTCAGTGGTGTTTAATGCTAAAAGAGAAGACAAATTGACCCTGATTTGATGTGGGAGTCCCTTCTGTGTGCTTTGATAACCATTATTCTTGGTCTGTTGGTAGGGCAGAATTTAGGTAGGCAGGGAAAACTAAACTGCATGCTGGGAGGACAAAGGGCAGAGTCAGCGATGCCATGGTGCTGCCAGAGACAGATGCTGGGAATTTTACCCAGTATGTCACAGCCACATGACCATACACAGATTAATAGAAATGGGTTAAAATAATATGTAGGAGTCAACCAATAAGAAGCCAGAGATAACGGACCAAGCAGTGATTTAATTAATACAGTTTCTGTGTGTTTATTTCAGATCTAAGATAGACAGGCGGCTGGGAATCAAAAAAGCGACCTCCCAAAACCACTGATTGTCAGAAGTCACCCTATACACAGAGCTGTGAAGGGAAGTTATCCTGTGATGAGGAATTGCCCTCTGTATGCTGTGAACATGTTTTATTACCATTGTTCAATAAATAAATTGCTTAAGCCTACAGATGAGCAGAATACAGTCAAGCTGAAAGACATATATAGAGTAGGTAGAGTAAAAGAGATGCAATGCAGTTGTTGAAGCAGAAAGATGCCAAGAATAGAACCTTACTTATAATCCACAGCCTTGTGGTGAGATTAATAGAAATGGGTTAATTGAAGATGTAGGAATTGGTTAATAAAAATCTTGAACTAACAGGTCAAAGAGTTTTGTAATTAAGATATTTTCTGTGTGACTATTTGGGTCTAGATGGCTCCAGAAACTGCCTGAGCAATCTCCAGGTACAGTCCTGGATATTTCCAGCTGATAAGAAAGCTACCCTGACTATTATTTAGTCAGGCTGCACCTAAAACTGTGGAGAAAAGGTACCCTGAATACTTATAGCTCTGAAGAGAAAGGTACCCTCACTGTCATGTCAGGACATACCTACAGCTACGAAGGGAATGCATATTGGATGTGTACAGCTATGAGGAGAAACAAATCCTGACTGTTGAGAAGTCTGGCTAGAACTGAAGCTGTGGAGGGAAAGTAGCCTGATACCTAGGGCTCTGAAGGAAAAGGTACCCTGACTGTTAGAAGTCAGGCCATACCTACAGCTGTGAAAGGAAAGTCTACTGCATGCCTAAAGCTATGAAGAGAAAAGGTATCCTTATGGAGGTCCAAACCCCTGAGCCTATCTCCACTTTATCTAAAGGTCAGAGTATGAGGTTGCTCAAACTTCTTAACAGGTGTGGCTACACACCGACCTAAGGTGTGGTTGTTTTTTCTTTTGGACTTTAAAAGGGCCCATACAGAAAAATCTACTCCCCCTTGAGCAAAGGTGAGTGAATTCAAACATACTTCTGCTCCTTTTCAATTAAGAGATTTGACCTAGGGAATGACAGCATTTAGGATACTTGGTCTAGGGGTGGGTTCACTGCCTGAATAACAGAATGTTTTTCTCTGTTGTAAAGGCATCAAACTGTTGTAAATATGGGGAGAGGTGCAGGTTGTATTCCCAACACCTGGCTCCCAGCCCCCAGCCCGCTCAGCTGCTGGTTGCTTGTAGCCGAAATAAACACATAAGAACTGTGTTCATTTAAATACTGCCTGGCCCATTATCACTAGCCTCTTCTTGGCTAGCCCTCACATCATGAACTAACCCATTCCTAATAATCTGTGTGTCACCACAAGGTGGTGACTTACCAGAAAAGTCAAACATGCATCCATCCCGGCAGGGGCGTCATGGCATCTGGCACACTTCCTTTCTTCCCCTAACTCTGTTAAGTCTACTCCATCCACCTAAGGGCTATGTCCTCTCCTATTGGCCAGGGCGTCCTTTATTCAAACAATGAGAGTAACCCAAATACAGAACCCTCCTACAACATTTCCCCTTTTTCTGTTTAAAAAAAAAAAGAGAAGCTTTCATTTTAACAAAGTAAAATTACATTTAACAAAAGTTATCAAGTAAGAATTACAGTTACAATATTTATATCTATTTTATCTTTTATCAAAACTAAGGAAAACTATAACTATCCATTCTTCAATTCCATCAAAGACTCCAGAAGGATATAATATTACTCAAGTAAAAAAGAAGTAATCAACTTCCCAACTCTAAAAATGACAGAGACATCTCGCTGTCTGGACAGTCACCCAAAGTTTTTTTAACGTTGGAGCATACATCTTCAGCCTACAGACTCATAGCATTCAGAAGACATTTCCATGAAGCAGGAAGATTCAATGAAAGTTCAGTCACTTTCTTTTGTGTCCTGCAGAATGTCTCACAGACTCTTTTATGAATCAGGAACCCTGAAGGATCATCTCACCGTTTAGGCAAGTTCAGCAGTTCTCTTTCTGCGGGTTCTTTGTGTCCATTTTAGCAGTCCAGGAAAGAGCAGTTTCTTGCCCAAATGGCTAGCAAACTCCAGAGGTAGCCTCTTCGATGCCCATCTTCTTTAGGAAGTAGCTGGGTACTGTCAGGAGCAGACATGTCTCATTATCATGAAAAGCCCTAAGTTCTTAAAAATTAAATACCATATTCTGTCGTCTTTAAAAGATATGAAGAATGCCTATCTAACTGAAATATATCTATGCACATCTAGAAAGTCTAACATGACTACAGACTTAACTATTATAGAGGATTATCTATTAACAACCAATAGTTCCTAATCATACATTACATTTTTAAATGAACTACACAATCATAATATCTCAATCAAGATCAGAAATACTTATAAATATAACAAAATTGAACTTATCAACAAACCAAGATTCATACCAATCAAATTAATTATATCTATATCATCTCCCCCTTTAAATGTAAAAAAAGGCATTTATAAACAATATTTGGGAATATGGATGAAGTTATCTCTCTCCAAACTTCCTGCTGAATGGGGGCGATGTTAATTAGGTCTTTCATTGTATAACCTGTATGGCAGGTACATCTCAGTCAGCAGTTGAGTGAAGTATTTTTCTGAAGTTGTTCATGGCAACGTTTCAGGAGGGTGTGGTCTATCATACCAGATTGGTATAGAATAAGTCCACGGGTTCTTCTCCTCTGTGAAAACAAAAGAAGAACAGCTCTCCAAAATCATCATATCCTTAGACCCAAATTGTGAAGCAATAACACCTCTACAATATCCATGCTGGTTTAGCTTGGCAGCCCATATAATGAGATGTCTTTCTGAGCTTAGCTCCTTCACAATCAAAAAATTTAAGGAAAACACAATAAAATACATAATCCAGACATTTTGTCAATTTTCCATGTTTACGTGGCTTATTTACTTCTTTTAATCTACAACTATCTGTAGTGTGTCTCTTTAAAGACTTTACCTTTTTTTTTTCTTTTAAGGCATTGTTTATCTTATTTCTTCTCTCTCCAAAGCCTATGTAATTTATCTAACAGTATGACCCATAGAGGTCTTTTATGTCTGAATCTGTCTTATTATGTATCTGTAATTCTTTAATGTACAGGAGCAGTTCTTAAAATGCTAAGCAGTTCTTAAAAACTTTACTTACACCTTGTAGGGGTAATTAAGGTACAGCTTGTTTCCTGCCCAGTCTAAACCTTAACTGCGCTATTATCATGGTAATTAATGTGGTTCGGCCTGAGGTCAGCACATTCCAGCATGCACTAAGAGCCAAGCTGCTCTTATCTCAGAGTCAATTGCACTGCTGAACTGGACACAATGTTCCAGGCACACAGAGGGTCCAAATTGTTATCAAGCAAGCAATCATAATATTTTAATCAGAAAGCCCCATTGAAATTCTCTGTCTCCCACTGGAGCCAAAGCTCACACTGGCGGCATGGACACTGTTTTAAAACCACCGCAGTGTTGCTTTGCTAAGTCAGGAAATCTCTCTTAGGTAGATTTACCAAACAGCAAAAAGCGGTGTTAAAGTGTTTCTCTCCTTTTTAAGCCCTCTCAGGTTTTTAAGTGGATTAACCACACAC
>JAQHUG010000757.1:32319-44132 GCA_028555095.1 Dicrostonyx torquatus | reverse complement strand
TTGAGGCTATAGAAATGCATGTTGTGGTTTTCCCCTCTGTATTATGTGATTATGATTGGTTAATGAAGGAACTGTTTTGGGACTACAGCAGAGCTATAGGACAGGACTTAGTTAGGTGAGGAAAACTAAACTGAATGCTGGGAGGAAGAAGGCAGAATCAGACAAGTCATGTAGCCCCACTGGAGACAGGCACTGAGAACTTGATTTGGTAAGCCACAGCCACATGGCGATACACAGATTAAGAGAAATGGGTTAAATAAATATGTAAGAGTTAGCCAAAAAGAAGGTAGAGCTAATGGGCTAAGCAGTGATTTAATTAATACAGTTTCTGTGTGATTATTTTGGTGCTAGGAAATAACAAGTGGTTTCCCACAACAAACTGGTGCCCATGTGGCCAACTAAAGTCCACTTAAAATCTTAGAGAGATTGGCAAGGAATTCGAGACATGAAAAAAATGAAGTTTAGTCACATTGAATTCCCCAAATGGGCTTTGCTTACTGGTGACATGCTGCACATCCCTTAAGAAAGATTTTCCTGATTTACAGGTAGCAGGAAAAAAAGCTGCACCATTTTGAAATGCTTCCTTTTTGGGCAGTGCTGCCAGCAGGAACTCTGACTCTTTCTGGAGGACTGGCTATGGGGTCTGTGAGAGGATAACTAATGGCAACTTAGACCCCCTGTGTGCATGAAAATGGGGCAATGTACATGGCTCTCTGAGGCAGCAAAACATGACTCATGCCATGACAATCCACGGACTGGGTGGAACAAGCAGGCTGGCTGTATTTGATCTACCAATGGCACAGGTTAAGTTCATAAGAAGTACTTAGCATTTTAAGAAGCACTCCTGAACAGTAAAGAATTACAGATACACAGTAGAACAGATTCATACATAAAAGACCCCAAATGGGGCACAGTGTGTTTAAAAAATGTACATATGCTTGAGAGAGAAGAAAAAGAGTATAAGAAGTTATAAAAACAAGTAAATTGTTTATAAAAAAAAGAAAGCAAGTGTTTAGAGAGACAGAATACAGTCATAAATTAAAGCAGTAAAGATAATAAAATAAATATTAAAAAGTAATAGAATAAAACCAAATAAGCCATGTAAAAATGGGCTATATACAGAGGGTCTGGATTATGTATATTATTGTGTTTTCTTTGAATTTTTTGACTGTAAAGGAGCTAAGTAACCAAAATATATATTTTTAAACTATCATGTCTTCAGAATTTGGGTGTACAGATTTGTTGCTTTGGAAGAGGTTTTTCTTTTTTTTTTCCATGCAGGATGAGAACCTGTGGAATCCTAATGGGGTTTGATGAATCAAGACCACCCAAAAGGTCACTGTGAACACCCCACAAAAATTACTTTGCCAAATAAAAGGCAGGAATCAGTTTGGAGAGAACTATGCCCGTGTTTCCAAATACTGGTCATAAAATTTTGTTTACATTTAAAGTGGATATGCTATAGAGATTTGCATTTGTATAGATAATGGTTTATTGGTACAAATTTAATATCAACTTTATTATATGTATTTCTGCTCTTGATTAAGGTTTTGTACTTGTGAAGCTCATTTAAAAATGGAATGCATAATTTAAAATATAGAAAAATAATCATCTATAATCATAATAGTCAAGTTTGTAGTCATGTTAGATTTTCTGGTTGTACAGAAATATATTTCAGAGAGATAGGGATTCTTCAAATCTTTCAGAGAGTTTCAGAACATGGCATTTAAAATGTTTTAAGAGCTGAAGACTTTTCATGACAATGCAACACATCTGCTCCTAGAGGCACGAATCTACTTCAAGAGAAAGATGGGCATTGAAGGGGCTTTCTCTATCTCTCTCTCTCTCTATCTCTGTTTTTCATATATATATAGTTTGTTAGTCATTAGGGCATGAAATTCCTCTTGCCTGGACTGCTTGATGAACTGGACTAGCAAGACCCACAGAGAAATGATGGCTGAACTTGCCTAAAGGTGAGATAATTCTCTGGGGTTCCTGATTCATGAAAGAGTCTACCAAGTATTCTGTAGGACAAACAAGAAAGCAACTGATGGACTTTTCCATTGCAAGGCAGAACAGGTCTTCAAATTTCCTACTTCATGGAAAAGTCTTCTGGATCCTATTGGCCTGTGGGCTAAAGATGGAAGCCCAACATTACAGAAGAACTTTGGGTGACTGTCCAAGCACCGAGATGTCTCTGTCATTTCTAGAGTTTTGGAAGTTGCTTACAATGTACTTCCTGTTTATTTAGGTAATATTATAGACTTCTGGGTTCTTTGATGGAGTTCAAGAATTTATAGTTTTCCTTAGTTATGATAAAAGATAAAATAGATGTAAATATTGTAACTGTAGTTGTTGCTTGATACCTGTTTTGTTATATGTAACTTTACTATGTTAAAATTAAAACCTTCCTTTTCATTTAAAGAGAAAAGGAGAGGTGATGTGGGATTGCCCTCTGTATGCTATGATTCTCATTGTTTAATAAAGGAATTGCTTTGCGCCTTCAGCAGAGCTAAAGGACAGCACTTAGGTAGGTAAAGAAAACTAAAGTGAATGCTGGGAGGGATAAGGTGGAGTCAGAGAGAAGTTACATAGCCCTGCCTGAGAAAGATGCTGGGAACTTTACCGGATAAGCCACAGCCATGAAGTTGTACACAGATTAATAGAAATGGGTTAAATTAAAATGTAAGAGTTAGCCAATAAGAAGCTAGAGCAAATGGGCCAAGCAGTGATTTAATTAATACAATTTCTGTGTGATTATTTGGGGGCTGAGCAGCTGGGAACAAACAAGCAGCCCTCCTTATTACATCATATCACATCCCCAGTGAGAGATTTCATCCAGAAAGGCTCCTCCTACTAATGGTTTCACAAGCAATCAAATGGAAGTTACCAAGAAGAGGCACATGTTAAAATACATCTTCATATCTGGGAGTTTTTTCATTCAATCAATTACATTATGACCTATATCACTATAGGCTCATGGTCATCCATGAAGAAAATTAATTTAGTCACTTCAATGATATTCATAGTCTGAAATAGCCCCCATCCTGATCAAATGTTCAAAGACTCTTCTGATGCTCAAGACAGTCACTTGACAGTGACTTTTTGTCAGAGGTTTGTGTCCTACCCAGTCCCAGAGTAATTCAGTCCCAAAGAAACACTCAGAGGTCTACATTAATTATGAACTGGTTGGTCTATTAGCTCAGGCTTCTTTTTAACTAATTCTTACATCTTACATTAGTACATATTCCTTGTCTATGTTAGCCACATGGCTTGGTCCCTTTTATCAGTGAGGTATTCTCATCTTATTTCTTCTGCATCTGGGTAATGACTGCGAACTCAGCCTTTCCTCGTCCAAGAATTCTCCTTTTCTGGTCACCTCATCTAGCCTTCCTGCCTTGTTACTGGTCAATCAGCATTTTATTAAACCAATACACGTGACAAATCTTTACAGGGTACAAGACCATTGTCCTACAGCAAGTAACATCTTGTAAACATCAGAAAACAAGTTACATCTTTCCAACATACAATGGTGCGGAATACCATTCACATTGCAAAATAGAGAAACAGAGACACAGTGAGGAAAGACTGAACCAAGGAAAGACAGGAGTATAGCAAGACAAACATCAAATCTTGTAGCTCTGTTTCAGATGCACAGGACTTCAGTTTCAATAGGCTTAGATGGCCCTATCCCTGCATCTTCTCATACATCTCTCTGGCTACTTCTACTCCCTATATTCAGCTAGTTCTTCATAGAAGATGTCTTATAGTTTAGGCATCTCAATATCTTCTGGTATCAAAAGGCAACCTAGGCTGTATTAAAATACAACCCTGGCTGTTGTGGAATATTATTGTAATATGTATTATATTCATTTATGTTGTAAAACAATTGTTTCAATGATAAAATATGTGCTGCATTCTTTTTTCTGGCTTTTGTTTAATTCTGTGAAGCTATGACAATGGGCTGGTTTAAAATACCTGTTTGGCCTAATGAACAGTCAGTAGCTTGGTAGGAAAGAATAAGAAGGACTGGCAGGAACAGAAAATAAATAGGAGGAGAAATCTCAGAGGAAAACAGGAAGGATGACCTAGAAAAGGAGAGGAAAGCATGGGCCAGCAACTCAGCTACACAGCAAAGCCACAGAGTAAGAAGCAAAAAAAAAAAGAAGTGTATACAGAATAGAAAAGGTAAAAGCCCAGAGGCAAAAGGTAGATGAGACAATTAGTTAAGAAAAGCTGACTAGAAACAAGACAACCTAAGACCAGAAATTGATAAGAAATAATAAGCCTCAGTGTATGTCATTTTTTGAGAGCTGGGTGGCAGGCCCCCTAAGGAGTAAAAACAACAACAACAACAACAGGTTTCATCCTCATAGCTTCATGAAATAAACTCTCAAAATCTCTTCACTGGGTTTCTGACTCTGCCAAACATGAATGCCAGTAACAATGCTGAGTTGTAACTACAAACTAAGAACCCATTACCTTAAATTTTGATTCTTTCTTATTTCCAGGACCAGCACATGATGAGTGGTCCTGAAAAGTTTAACTTCTTAATTGACAGACAATAACACACTTGGACCACAGGTGTAGCAGGTTTGTATGAAGTTGCTTCCTAGGACTAGGAAACACTTTGCTTACTCCTTACAGAAATTGAAGGTTTATGTGGATGGAGTCTTACTCTTAGAGCACCTTGCTAGACTTCCATTCCATGGCAAGGGCCTTCCCTATAATAGTAATAAAATCCTTGAAAATCCCTGCTTGTTCCAGTAATTGGCTGCCACCTGAAACTACCTTTTCATTTTCATTTATTTCAGTCCCACTTCTTTTCTTTTTACTGTAGACCTGAATGAATCATCATGAATAAGCATCCAACAGATCCAATATTTCATTTAAAGAATTAGCCCATTATTTCTTAATTGTGCTTTACTAAATTTCCAGGTCATATACATAAAAAGAAAGATTTTGAAGCCAAAATATCACACAAAGGACCTCTAAATTAATCTGTTATGGAGTCTATCCTTTCCAACTGAAATCCTATGATCTCAATCTCTACTTTCTGGCATTCCTCTTAACATCTTCCTGGTCCTACAAGAACAGCCGATTCAGTTCTGTGTACTAATTTCTATATCTTTTGCCACTTAAAGTCTAGATATCTTCCACACTCTTTCAAGAGACATCATTCTCAGGTTCTGCTTAGCAACATTATTACATTTGACTTTCCATATTTTGTTCTAACTTGCATTTATGTTGCTCTGATTAAATCCTCTAACCAAAAGCAGTTCAGACAATGAGTGGGGTAATTTGACTTCATCATTTCCAGAGTTTATGATAGAAAATCAAGCTAACAGTTGAAGGCAAAAATCCACAGACAAAGATTGTTTCCTGGCTTTCTCTCTTACCTAGTCACTGTCTCATTCATGCTAAGATAGCTTCCTTTCATAGGCCAAGTCCACTTTCTTAGGGATTGTCGGGGACCGTCGCTTGAAATAAAAGTATGTGCCTAGTCTTAGTGCACCTTGGTATGATGTATTTGGTTGTTAGGACATTAAGCCTATAGTTCACAAGCCTAGAGAAGCCATACAGCAAAGTGAACCCAAAGAAAATCATATATAGATCCTAAAGGAAATAGGAAGCAAACAAGATCACCAGGCAAAAGTTAGGACCATGGGGGTGGGGGAAAGGGCGGGGGTAGAAGTGGGGAAAAGGGAGGGGGAAAGGAGAAGGAAGAAGGGAAGGTCTGGGGAGAGTTAGGGGAATGGGAGGTTGGAGATGGAGGTAGGGCAGATATAGGAGCAGGGAAGAAGATATCTACATTATGGGAGCCATTTTAGGGTTGGCAAGAGACTTGGCTCTAGAGGGTATCCCAGATGTCCATAGGGATTTCCCCAGCTAGGTCCTTGGGCAGCAAAGGAGAGGGTTGCTGAACTGGCCTTGTCCCATAGTCACAATGATGAATATCTTGAATTTCACCATAGAAATTTTGTCCGATGGATGGAGATAGAGACAGAGACCCACATCCACATCAGAGCAATGGACTGAGCTCCAAAGATCCAGGTGAAGAGCAGAAGGAGGGAGAAGATGATCAAGGAATTCAAGACCACAAGGGCTTGGTCAAACCACTGAGACAGTGTGCATGATCTAATGGGAGCTCACCAAGTCCAGCTCTACAGGGACTGAATGAGCATGTGATCAAACCGGACTCTCTGAATGTAGCTACCAATGGGTGCTGACTGAAAGGCCATCAATAATGGCACTGGGACCTGTCTCTCTGCATGTAATGGCTTTTTGGATCCCTAGTCTATTTGGATGCACACCTTCCAAGGCTGGGATGGAGGGGGAGGGCCTTGAACTTCCCACAGTGCAGGGTTCCCTGCCCTCTCTTAAGGATGGAGGGGGAGAGAGGAGGCTTAATGGGTGAGTGGGAGGGGTTTGGAGAAGGGGAGGAAGTGTCAATTTTGGGTTTTGTTTATTTGGTTTTTCGAGACAGAGCTTCTCTGTGGCTTTGGAGCCAGTGCTGGAACTAGCTCTTGTAGACCAGGCTGGTTTCGAACTGACAAAGATCTCCTTTCCTCTGCTCCCAAGTGCTGGATTAAAGGCGTGCGCCACCACCGCCTGGCGGAAGTGCCAATTGTTGAGTGGAAAAAATAAAAATATTAAAAAAAAAGAAAGCAGAGAAAGGATAAATGAAGCATTGGAGAAAATTAATAAATCCCTTAAAGAAATCCAAAAAGTAAATGAAGAAACAGTTGACAAAAATGGATGAATCTGTTCAAGACCTTAAAAATAGAAATAGGAGCAATAAAAAAATGTGAACTGAAGGAATTATGAAAATGAAAATCTAAGTAATCTAATAAGACCTTTGGTGAAGGCATGCTGCACCAAAAGAATAATAGACATTGAACAGAGAATTTCATGATCAAAGAAATGGATATATTGATCGAAGAAAATGTTGAACCTAAAATTTCCTGAAACGTAACATCCAGGAAGTCTGAAATACTAGGAAAAGATCAATCTTAAGAATAATAGGAAATGGAGAAGAATCTCACCCCAAAGGCACAGAAAAAATTTTCAAAATAAATTCATAGTCAAAATCTTTCCTAACTAAAAGGATCTCATTCTCATATAAAAAGAAAATTATATTTATTAAGATCACTTAGGCACCATTTTGTTTCCTATGACTGAAGATTGCCTGTAAGTCTGCATCAGAGTGGGGAAATAAAAATATTTTCAAACCAAAGTGAGATAACAGATTTTTAAAGAAATAGTGTATGATTTGTATTATACACCTAAAGCAACTCGTTTTCTTCTAGTTGTTTTATGAGTCATGAGGATTTTTGAAAAGAAGTTTATCCCTATATTTTATATATGTTTATGTATAAGAAAGAATGTCTTCCATGTGTATACAAGGCGACATAAAGAAAAAAGGGTATCACAATCCCTTGATCTGAAGTAGCAGGTAGTTCTGAGCCTCCCAACTTGGATATTGAGATTTGAACAGACTAATAATTTCAAGTCATTGAAAACTCTTAAAATATAGACTGACATGAGCTGAGCAACACTTTAGCTATATCACTGTGGTTATCCATGGGGAAAAAAAAACTTTTACAAACTTATAGAGCTACTATAAAAATAAAAATGGCAGTTCCTCAGAAAATTGGGAACAGATCTACCACAGGATGTTGTTGTACCAGTATTGGGCGTAAACCCACAGACGATCCATCCTGGAGTTAGGTTTTTTTACTCTTTGGCTCTTTTGGGGGCAAACCATCCAGCTCCCAAAAAAAATCACATGGAGGATTATTCTAACCTATGAATGCCCAGCCTTAGCTTGTTTCTATTCAGCTTTTCTTAATTTAAATTATTCTATCTCCCTTTTGCCTTTGGGCATTGATCTTTATTCTATATACCTTTTTTTACTTCTTATTTACCAGCTGGGTGGCTGGTTGCTGACATTCTCCTCTTTCTTTTCATAGTCCTCAATGCTTCTTTCTTTCTCCTTTAATTTATTCTCTCTGTCTGGCATCGCAACCTATCTGTCTCCCACATAGCTATTGGCCATTCAGATCTTTATTACACCAATCAGGTGTTTTAGGCAGGCAAAGTCACACAGCTTCACAGAGTTTAAAAATGCACAGAAAAGAATGCAGCACACTCTTGCATCAATAAACAAATATTCCATAGCAAAAATGGATGGATCACATCTTCAATTAATGTTCCACAACATTTCCCCTTGTGTCTAAATAGAAAATGAAAGGTTATAACTTTTAACTCTCTCGACAGCTGCCATTTCCTTTACATCAGCACTAAAATATTAAAGTTAATAAACTACTGTGCAATCTATATCTGGGGTCTTAATTACCCCTTTCTGTTTATTGAGCACATCTTTTAGGGGACAAGATAAAACATTAAGTAGTTATCACTAAAAATTTGGAGTCAGATATCAGAGGTAAAAACCTGAAAGACCAGAGAAAGAATGGAGAAGCTACCAGTGACTCTTCCTATTCCATTCCTCTATTCAAAAAAAGGAAAAGAACCTTTCTCAGGCCAACCTTACTATTTCTTGTCTACTATCTATCCAGTCCTTCAAACCTCTATAGTATTATTTGATAAATACCTAGCTCTGTCCTCTGACTCCGACCATGCTTTAATATAAAAATATGATCAAAATATCACATAACACCCTGCAACCTTTGAGGAGTTGGTCCTAGGCATGCCTGCTTAGCATTATAAAAAAAAAATGCTTCTGCTCAGAAATTAATTACAAATAGGCAAAAGAAAACCCAGATTCAGATAAAAAAACACCTGGAAATGGGTCACAGTGTAAAAATGTATGTAAGCTTGGGAGAGACAAGACAATCACAGATGAAAGGAGTAAAGAAAAGTAAGCCATGTAAAGAGAGGAAATACACAGAGAATCTAGATTATGTGTATTATTGTGTTTTCTTTGAGTTTTTTGAAAGTTAATGAACTAAGAAGAGGGAGACATTTCATTGTATGGGCTGCTAAGCCAAACTAACATATATAGTTTAAAAGTATCTTGACTTCAAAATTTGGGTCTAAGGATTTGTTGCTTTGGAAAAGAGATTGTGCTTTTGTTTCCACAGAGAACGACAACCTGTGAATTTCTTCCAGAATAAGGTGGTGTGATGGACCAAGATCCCCTGATATGTTTCTATGAACCCTCAAAAATACTTACTCAACATAAAAGTAGACAGCAGTTTGGTGAGAACGACTCCAAAATTCCCAAATATTGTTTATAAATATTTGTTTACATTTAAAGGGGATATGATATAGAGATAATACTTGCATTTGTATAGATCTTGGTCCATTGATTCAAATTTAAGGTCAATTTTGTTAAATGAATATCTGCTCTTGTTTAAGATATTATATTTGTTCAGTTCATTTAAAGATGCAATGTATAGTTAAGAAATACAAATTAATAGATAGTCATTTATAATAGTTAAACTTCTAGTCATGTTAGTTAGGTTTCTAAATGTACAGAGATACATTTCATATGGATAGATATTCTTTAAATCTGTCAAAGACATACAGAATATGGCATTTTAAACGTTTTTAAAACCTAGGCCTTTTCATGATGGTGAGACATGTCTCCTTCTGGTAGCACCTGTTGCATGAGGTGTGGGCCACATTACCTGTGACTGCTTTTGGTCCTGGCTAGCTTATACCCGAAATAAACACACAAAAATTATATTAATTTAATACACTGCCTGGCCCATTATCTCTAGCCTCTTGTTGGCTAACTCTCACATCTTGCTTTAACCCATATCTAGTCATCTGTATATCAGCACAGGAATGTGTCTTACCGGCATGATTCTAACCTAAGTCCATCTTGAACTGGACACACGGCATCTGTCACAATTTCCTTTCTCCTATCCTTCCATCCGGTCTATTCCACCCACCTAAGGAGTTACCCTATCAAAAGGCCAAGGCAGTCTCTATATTCGACCAATAAAAGCAACAGAAATACAGAATGACCCTCCTACACCAAGTACCAATTATTTCAGAGATCTTGATTGGTATTGAAGAAACTAATTGTAGAATTTGCCTTCAATGTGACAAGGCTAGCCATTTGGGCAAGAAACTGTTCTTGCCTGGATTGCTTGATGGTATGTTGTATAAACTGGACATGCAGGACCTATAATAAATGACTGCTAAAGTTGCCTAAAGAAGGTGAGATAGTTCCTGCTTCATGAAAGAATCTGCTAGACATTCTGCAGGACACAGAAAAAAGGTGACTGAGAAACTGCCAATATAGGTGGAACTGTCTTTGAAATATTCTGCTTCATGGAAAAGTCTGCTGAATACTATGGAGCTATAGTTTGAAGATAGATTCCCAATGGTACAGAAGAACTTTGGGTGACTGTCCAGGCAGCAAGATGTCTCTGTCAATTCTAGAGTTTTGGAAGTGCTTATACTTACTTAGGTAATAATATATATATATATATATATATATATATATCCTTCTAGAGTCTTTGATGGAGTTGAAGAAAGACAGTTATAATTATAAACGATGATTAGATATAAATCTTTAGACTCACAAATAATGAATAGATGATAGAGTATTTTCTTTAACTTGCCAAATGTAATAGGACTGAATATTGTACCTGTATTCTTACTGGATATTTGTCTTGTTATATGCAATCTTACTATATCAAAGTTGTTATATTAGAAGTATAATATCCTACCATCTCATGGCTGCAGAGCCTCCCGCTACCCAGGAAATCCATACACATGGAGGCTCAGAGGACAAGGACAAGGACAAGGAGCATGCCAAGGTCACTAAATAGAACAACAGAACCACAGCCTGGCTCATGATCCATACAAACCCAGCAGAACTGACAGCTAAACAGACGTTCTCTGAACACCCTACACTCACTATAGCATAGGCTGTGGTCTTCCTTACAACTCATTACAACAGAAGCAAAAAAGAATCCTGAAAAAAACTGGCAAGCTATCTGCCACTATTATTACAGATTGCTAAGACTTCCAAGAGTCCCTCATTGTCTAAGGCCACCCTGCTGGGCCTCACAATATTATAAGCTCCCCTAAAGGGTGATCAGAGATCAAATGACTCAGACAGCACAGCACTTCCTGTTCTGCCCTTCCAGCCCAGTAGACAGGGCCCTAGTCTAGAAAGTTTATATTTTAGTAGACATTCATCTACCTTCCTGTTCCTCATCCAAAGCACAGTGTCCTTTGTAGGCACATTCCATTACACACTCAATGTGCAGTGCAGCCAACCCATTGCCTCACACCTGGGAAACCCTGCAGCCAAATGCAGGACACATTAACAACTGTGTTAAAGAAAAACTGGCCATGAATTAGAAGATAATAATGGGTCATGGTAAGGCTTGGGGACAAGAAAGAGAATGTGGATATGATACAGTTATAATCTCAACAAAACTATTTTGAAAGTTGAAATAGGCTTTATGGTCATGTGTTCCAGAAAATAGGGATTTATATTAGACAATTCAAAGATTTCTTAAACCTTTCATCAGGGTGTATATTTAAAACCAGTAAAATAACAGTCCTGTTAGGCAGTCTCACAACATTTCACTCAGATCTATTTTGGTTGAACTACTGTAACTGTAGCAATTTGGTTTCATGATGTCAGTCCTTTATCCAGATTCTTTTTGTCCTGGTCTGGTCTGTAGACACCAAGAAGTGACCATCAGGATATTTCTGAAGCATCTAAAATTGATTACCTAATTCCACATTGCTAATCTCAACTACTGTTGAAGTAGGAAAGCTCCCAACCACTGTCCTGTCCTTCCTTTCTGCTTTGTGAACCT
>JAQHUG010000756.1:206801-226020 GCA_028555095.1 Dicrostonyx torquatus | reverse complement strand
AGAGAGATGGACATTTGAGAGTGAGGTAAAATACCAAATGATCGTGTCTGCCTCAGGTATTGGTTTATGGGCCTCCTCGTAGCCACATACATCTTTCACTGATCTTCCTAGAGGATGGGACAGCATTCTAAAACCAGGTGCTTTCTATTCCCTATTCTGTCTAGCCCATACATCCTATTGAATTGGTCACAAAATCACAGCTAGCTCTCAGTACGCACAATGACTCAATCAAATGTCTAACCTCGGGTCTGAAATTCTTCTGGCTCACAGATACAACTATATTTTGGACATTTCTGGGTTGCAGAATGATAACGGTCATCATTATTCATCTCTGTAGTTTAAGAAATTTTTCAAAATCACTAGTTTTCCACTGAAGAAGTTATTAGTGATTATAATTTCTTCATACTCTATGTGTTTCTTGGTATTTAACTTGTTTTTAAAGCATTTGTATAATGATTAGTTTAAATTTTCAACTACATTTGAGCTCTTGATTCATTCATTAATGTTATATTTATCTCTTATTTTTATTGAAAATAGATTCTTCTCTCTTCCAATGCTTCCTGAGCACAGTTTCCCTTCCCTCTTCTCTCAGCTCTCACTAATCCCTCTTTCCCTCATATCCACTCCCCCTCCATTTCCTCTTTAGAAAATAACAGACATCCAATAAAGACAGCCAAATAGGACAAAACAAGATACAACAAAACAAGGCAAAAACCCTCCTATCATGGCTGGACAAGACAATCCAGTAGGAGAAAGAGTCCCAAGAACAGGCAAACAAGTCAGAGATACACCTGCTCCTACTGTTAGGACTCTCACAAAAACACCAAACTAACATTCATAGCACATGTGCAGAGGACCTGGTACAGACCTACTCAGGACCCACACTTGCTGCTTCAGTCTTTATGAGGCTGTGTTAGCCTTGCTGAGTTGATTTGGTGGTTCAAGTTCTCCCAATGTCTTTCATTTCAACTGACTCCTGAAATTTTCTTTTCTCCTCTTCTCTGCAGTTCCGAAATCTCCTAGCAGAGGGAACCAGTGGAGTCTTTCCATTTAAACTCTTTCTCTGTATATTGTTTGGTTGTGTAACTCTGCAACTCTTCCATCTGCTGCTGGAAGAAAACCCATCTGATGATGACTGGACAAGGAATCAGTCTGTGAGTATAGCAGAATATGATTAGGAGTCATTTCACTGATTTTTTTCTATTGTGTTTGGTTCTACCTGAGGTCTCTGGGCTATCCAGTCTCTGGTTCCTTGCCATCCAGGCAGTGTAGGCTGAGTTCCCTCTCATGGTATAGGTCTCAAGTTAATCCAAACATTAACTCCCACAAGTTCTGGGTCTCCATTGCCCCAGCACTCCTTGCAGACAGAACCGATTATAGGTTGAGGGTTTTGTGGCAGAGCTGGTATCCAGGATTCACTTTCTGTAAACTGCAGAGTACCTTTCACACCAGAGAGATGACAAAGTAGGGGTGAAGTCTCCATGTATGCACCAGCTAGACCTCTCTACATTCAAAGAGCTGTGTTGATGTCCTTGGTGATGGAGCCCCACTGTCAGTTTTCAGAGAGTGACCTGTCCTACCTTCAACCTGAGGTGTTTAGGGATCTCCATCAGATCTCCTTGGCCAACAATTTAACTGGATGCAACCTAGTCCCACCACAACTAGAATCCTTGCCTGGCTACAAAAGATAACCAGTTAAGAATTCATGTCCTTCATTACTAGGAGCCCTCATTAGGCTCACCTTCAGAGATTCCATGAAGTTTTCATTGCAACAAGTTTCTGCAATACCCCCAAATGCCTGAAACTGCAGATGTCTCTCCCAGCATTCTTTTCTTCCATCCCTTCCACACCCAACCTAATCCCTACTCCTCTCTTCCACAACTCTCCTAATCTGCCACCAAAACTCTATTTTATTTTTCCTTATCATGGGGTTCCATGCATCCTCCTAGAGCCCTCTTCTTTGCCTACCTTCTCTAAGTCTGTGAATTGTAGCTTGGTTATCATTTACTTAACAGCTAATGTCCACTTATAATTGAGTACACACCATGTTTGTCTTTCTGGATTACCTCTCTCAGAAATTTTTCTAGTTGAGTCCATTTTCCTGAAAACTTCATGATGTCATGTTTTAGTAGTTGTGTAATCCAATACATTCAAGGCTGTTTCCCACTTAATCTTTCATTTGTTACATTTCTTAACTGTCCACTGTGGCCTCTGTAGAGTGTCAAACACTTGTGACATAGTAACAGAGAACAGAAAAGTCTTGATGTCCTTCAAGGCCTCTCTGCTTTCTAGTTTCAAAAATGTGAAATGGTGATCAGCCCTTCTAGCTCAATAACTCTGGCTGGTCCCACAGAGATCATAGTAACCAGCCCATTCCCTTCTTGACTCTCATACTTGATTCCGTTTTTTCCCCATTGGAAGACCACTCTCCCAGTGACTAAAGGCAGCCATTGTTCATGCTGGGACTTCTACACTCTTCCCCTGAGGAGAGACCTCAGTCTCAGGACAGAAGGCAAGTTGTGCTCAAAGCCCTGTCTCTTTCTGATACAGCACAGGATGCTGGGTAGCTGTACTGGAGCAATTGGCTACCCCAGTGTGGGTAGATGACCTGGTTTGCAGGTAGTCCAATAAAAATGTCATTTGGAAGTAGTTTCTAAAATTTTAAGGTTTGACCAATGTGTCTGTAAGCCTGTTTCCTCCTCATGAACCAGGAGCAGAGTTAACCTGAAAATCAGAGAGGACACAGCACATGCTCATGTCTTCTTTTTCATTTTAGGAACAATGGTGGAGAATTCCTAGACATGGGTTCAGCCACCCCAGCTAACAACTGGACTAACAACACAGCAGTGAATGACATATGAGACAATGATCTACACAGTGAATATTCTTACTGTCATCATTTCCCTGGTGGGGCTGGTTGGAAATGCCATAGTGCTGTTCCTTCTTGGCTTCTGCATGCACAGGAATACCTTCTCTGTCTACATCCTCAACCTGGCCGGGGCTGACTTACTCTTCCTCTGCTTTCAGACTTTATATTCCCTGAAGAAACATTTCTATGTCTATGACATCTACATTGGAATCCCCAACGCTTTGACTATTTTGCTCAATTTTGCTTACCTTGCAGGTCTGAGCATGCTCACCGCCATTAGTGCTGAGCACTGTCTCTCTGTTGTGTGGCCCATCTGGTATTGTTGCAGATGCCCAAGACATACATCAACTGTCATGTGTGCCCTGCTGTGGGCCTTGTCCTTGCTGTTGAGCCTCCTGGAGGGGAAGGCATGTGGCTGGATTTATGGTTTTGATTATGGTTGGTGCATGAAACTAGGTTTCATCACTTTTGCTTGGTTAATTGTGTTAATTGTAGTCCTCTTATGGTCAACTCTGACTCTGCTAGTCAGAATTTTCTGTGACTTGAGACGGATACCAGTGACCAGGCTGTGTGTAACCATTGCTCTCACAGTGCTGGTCTTCCTGCTCTTTGGCTTGTCCTATGGGATTCACTGGTTTTTCTTATTTTGGACTGGGGCATTTTTCATCTGCAATATTTATGAAATGTCAGCATTCTTATCCTGTATTAACAGCTGTGCCAATCCCATTATTTACTTTCTTGTTGGCTCCATTAGGCATCACAGGTTACAACAGCAGACTCTGGAGATGCGTCGGCAGAGAGCCATTCAGGACACTCCTGAGAAGGAAGTCGGAGAAGGGGCACTTCAGGAGAGCCTGAAGAGCAGGAAACAGTCGGGTGCAGCAGTTGAGAGTTGCTTTGCCATACAGAAGTGGGGATGAGAGACAACTTTGTCTTTATCCATATGGGCAATTTTGATAACATCTTCAATTGAATACCTGACATTATATCTGTTGAAAAGAGTAATTATTCTTGTGAAAGTTGAATGAGACAGGGCTAGTCAATCAGGAACTGCTTGCAGCATCCCTGAGGTTGCAACTCAGGGCCAGAATAGCTCCCACTGTGGAGAATCACAACCCTTCAGAGGAAGTCCTAAGGTCATGAAGGAAAGGTCAATTTTTTTTTTGGTCATTGAACTTGACAATAATTAAATTAATGTTATGTTTTGTGCAAATATTCTGTTTGTAACACTTTTTTCTCAATATTAAAATAATTGAGTAAAATTGCCCACAATCCCAGTCTCCTTTAATTTCTGAAGGCTTTAGAATATGTGTATAACCTTCAAAATATCTCTTGTATAAATTCCTTAGCAAACAAATATGCAATCTTAAATTTGCCTTAGCCAGATTAGATTCATCACATTCAGGCTGGTTGTGCCCACCATTTAGGGGTAGGTTTTCTAACCAGATACATTAACATCCCTGCATGCTTGAAGGTGAATGCAGACTGCCCTCCTGTGGTCTCCTATGCCCTGCTTACCATTCCAAAAAACATGGTTCCCTCTTCTCTGGATGTATTCATTTGGCTCCTCCCTCTCTGGGAACCATGGTTCATGACAAAAGTTTTCAAAGGTTCCACTAGCATTCTTTTTCTCTTCCAAAGAGTCTCTGTCAGATTTACATGGTCTCCAGGAGCCGATAGCATTGTCTCTGGTAGCCTTTCTTCTACATCTTTGATTCCTGAAACATAAGTAGCTTAGGCCAGATCCATTGCTACCTGTGTTCCACCTTGACTGATGTCCAATGGCTCCATCATCTCCACAATCCTGAAATTTTCACTGCAACTGAGATGTCACCTTTCTTTATACAGTCGCCAGGAGCTCTTCTTAGTGACTCCAGTACTTACCACCACTGACCTCTATGTCGCCTTTCTTACTTCTTTCATTCCATCAAAACCAGCACTATGTAGAAGCCAATGCCCAATTCTGACATCGGTTGGATTGCAATGTATGATGTTCTTTACGTGGCCCCTCAAAAAACTCTTCCCTATTTTCCCAGTGCAGAGCTCAGGAAATTCTGTAATGACTCAACAATTAATGTTTCTTTAAAATCTACACTCTCCTTACCAAAATTTTAAACTTGCACATACACCTTTCCTCCATCAAAGAAGCAATCCATTATCTTTAAATTCAACTTCAATAAAATTCTCAGAATAAGAGTAAAATGATGTCAGTATTCTTAAACAGAGTTTTCACAGGCATGGTCCCTAGTCCAGATTCTGTCAGAGTCCTTGCTCTACTCTGAGACCTCAGAAGCTGAGTCTCAACTTATGTACTAGTCTCATAATTCATTTTTCCCATGCTCTTCTATATTCCTTTCTTTTCCCACGATACAATACTCTTACAAAAGAATATTAGAGGAGGAAAGAATATACGACTTATACTTGCAGTCAAAGTTCGTTTTTGAAGGAAGTCAGGGCAGGTATTAGAAGGCAGAAATCACTGAGGAACACTAGTTATTGCCCTGCTTGCTCACTCTCTTCTACATCCCCAAACCACTTGCATAAGGCACGGCAAGGTTCACAGTAGGCTAAGTCCTAATCATCAATTAACAAATAAATAGTACCTCACATATACACCCATAGCCAAATTGAGTAGATAATACTCAATTGAGACTTCTGTTTTCACGAGATCCTATGCTGTGATAATACAATAGTTTGCTAACTAGAATGTTTTAGCACTTGTCAACTTGACACACAAACACTTCACTTTTAAGCTACAATCTTTCAATTCTCTGCCCCTAAGATTGCATATTAGCACCACATGAAACACATTTAGTTACACAGTCTCTAAAATTTAAATGTATTAAAAGTCTCATTAAAACTCATTAAAAGTTCCCTTTAACACCCTAAAGGCTGGAGAGGTGGCTCAAAATTTAAAAGCCCTGGCAGCTCTTACCGAAGTCCTGAATTGAATTCTCAGCAACCACATGGTGTCTCACAACCATCTATTATGAGATCTGGTGCCCCCTTCTGGCATCCATATATTCAGACAGAACACTGTATGCATGATAGATAGATAGATAGATAGATAGATAGATAGATAGATAGATAGATAGATAGATAGAGTCTTTTAACAGTGGTTTTCTCTAAAATTGAAAACAAATTACATGCTTCTTACTCCAAAATGGAAGAACATAACAGCAAAAAGTCAACCCAAGGGGCTGGAGAGATGGTTCAGAGGTTAAGAGCATTGCCTGCTCTTCCAAAGGTCCTGAGTTCAATTCCCAGCAACCACATGGTGGCTCACAA
Source organism: Dicrostonyx torquatus (assembly GCA_028555095.1). Classification (NCBI taxonomy): domain Eukaryota; kingdom Metazoa; phylum Chordata; class Mammalia; order Rodentia; family Cricetidae; genus Dicrostonyx; species Dicrostonyx torquatus. The sequence continues at coordinate 219,863 of JAQHUG010000756.1, read as the reverse complement.
CCATCTCTAATGGGGTCTGGGGCCTGCAAACATACATATACACAGACAGAATATTGTATACATAATAAATAATTAAATATTTTTTTAAAAAGTCAACCCAAATATCTAACAGTATAAATTCAAATCCTATTGCTCAATATTCACTATCTGAGGCTTGCTTACTATGTAATCTATCTCCAAAAAGCTTAGCAATCCCCCTTCTCCAGTTCTGCCATATAGAGAACACATTATTTGTCTCAGTGACTCATGCTAACTACACTCCACATTTGCCACTGTCCTTGGCAGACATCCCATAGTCCCAGTATCTCAAATTTCCTAGGTCTTCATTACAAATAAGGATGCACCTTACTAATGATTACTGTGGACTCTCCAAAGGGATGCTCAATGTCCACCTGCCATATGCTGCAAAGATCAAGTCATAACCCATTCAGTCAGGCATCTTCCATACTTTTTTAATCACCTGGGAGACTCTTATAAATTGTCAAGTTTGGCTGCCAGATTATAATACAGTTTTGACTGCTTGGACTACAGCTTCTGTGGGTTGATCCTAAGGAAAATACATTCCTATTGTCTCAATGGGGCTGAATTCTTTTTAAACACAGATGATTCTTCAGCTCCAGGTGACCAAGAATCCCATCATCCAAGAGAAAAACAAGTTCACCTCTATGATGCAGACTTTTTTGGTTTGGGTTTTGATTTCGGTTTTTGGAGACAGGGTTTCTCTGATTAGCCCTAGCTGTCCTGGAACTCACTCTGTAGACCAGGCTGGCTGCAAACTCAGGAGTCTGCCTACCTCTGCCTCCCCAGTGCTAGGATTAAAGATGTGTTCCATCACTGCCTGGCCTGCAGATCTGGTTTTAATTACAGCTAATTCTACTGTCCCAGTTGACAACAGACACAGACTCTTCCAAGTTCAAGACTTCAAGAGTCTTCAAGACTCTTCATCTTCCAAGCTCCTAAAATAACTTCTTATTAAGTTTTGAGCATTCATAAGAATTTCCAGCTCAAAGTTCTAAAACTCTTTGCAATCCCCAACATAATAATCCAAAGGCATAAAAAGCCACAGGGCTATGTGTGTCCCAGCAATGACTACCACTCTGTACAAATCTCTGTCTAATTTCTTTTCTGTTGCTGTGATAATGCATTCTTCATAAAATCATCTCAAGCAGAAAAGAGTGTTTATTGTTCTATCCTCCCTCTCCCAGTCTATCAGTGATGGAAGTCAGGGTAGGAATTCAAGCAAGATCGTGAAGCAGAAACCAAGGAAGAATGTTGACTGCTGCCCCTCTCTCTTGTTTGCTATTGTTTAACTAGCTTTCTTATACTGCCCATACTATCTATCTAGGGAGCTGGGCCTGTGATTCAATTAATAATCAAGATACTTACTGATAGGCATGCCCACAGACCAACCAAATCTAGATGACTCTGCTACAAGGCTTTCCTCTCACAGGACTCTAGACTATGTCAAGTTGACAATTAAACCTAATTGGACACAAGCTTAGCAGAGCTGTTGCTTAAGAATATGCATAACAAATTACCTATTATTCTAGATATATAAAACTATTAATTTAATTAGGAATTGCAAATCGTTGATATTATCAAATATTATATTAATGTAAAGTGCTATAGACACTAGTATTTTTAGATTTTTTGGAGTTTAGTAGAGCTAACTAGAGAGTCATATCCAAGTTGTAAGTGTACGACACATGGTATTTGAAGAAAATACACCCATGTTCTCAGAATACCATCAATATCAAAACATTTTGACTCCTCTGAAAGACTCTATGATACTCAATGTCACTTCCCTTGCCCAAAAGAAAACCATTATTCCAATTATATCATTATGTTACTTTGTATTAACTTTTAATTAATTTAATAAAAATCATATTGTATAAACATTTTACTGTAATAGAGTTTAAGTAAGGCATGATATTGTTATATGTTGTTGTCATTCATGTATATATAGTGTAGAGTTGATATTAAGAGTAAACATGTGCATCTACTCAAATGCTCATGTATATATCTTTATTTCCCATGTCATTCTCACATAGCACAATGTACTTTAGGTATTTATCAATGTCATTATATTCTTTGAATCATCAAACATGATCCTGAGTACTGTATAAGTAGATAGAAATGCCATGGTTTAAGTGTTTCATATTGGAATTGTATGTGTATCATTATTAAAGATTTTTGTATGTCCTGCATAAAGAATCTAGAGTAAAGTATATGTGGAAACTGAAGATGAACACACAGTAAGAACTTTTCTTAATGCTTGCCATCAGGGTGTTGCTGCTTCTCTTCCCACCAGAAACCTATGGGAAATGTAGCCATTCAGATGTAACAAAGGACTATGATGTCTTCATTCTTTGAGCTTAAACCATGTTAAGGAGTGTGAAGAAGTATGCTCTTATGTTTTAATCTGAGTTTTCTTAATGTCTTTGGAAATTAGGTATCTGAGTAACTGACTACGTATTTAGTGGTTATTCACAAGACATTTTTAATGTTGTCTCCAAAAGTTTTAAGTCTTCTGGTTTCAACGTTGATTTGCAAATTTTTTAATTTCTAACTATGTTTATTGGATGTATCTATGTATATATGTATACATATGTATATGTGTATATGTATATATTTATTAGTGCAGATGACCATGGGGGCCAGAGTTGTCAAATCTCATTGGTTGTGATATGACATGAATGTTGAGAAGGGAACTCAGGGCCTCTGCAAGGAGCAGTATGTATTCTTAACAGCTGAGCTATCTCTAGCTCATTACACATTTCCTATGTAAACTGTTGATATGTAATTTATGACAGTAATGCCCATCGTAAAGACTTCTCACCAGGTCATGTGACAACCTTTGGCTGCTAGGACAAATAATTTACATAAATAATTGCAAAAATGTAAAACAATATTTTTCTTCATAGCTTCACAGAGATCATTCTGGTTGCTGACTCCATTGTTTCAAATACTGAGTAAGACAGAAACATCATGATGGAATGAAATTGTAAAGAAAATCTGGCCATGTCATGATTGTCAGGAAACAAAGATTGAATGAGTCACAAAAACATCATACAGTTAGTGACCTGTCCTGAGTAATCTACTTTCAGTAGCCAAGCCCTACTACACTGCTTGCATCCTGTCTCAACAATGCCACCAAACTGAGTCACACAACGCTGCTCTTAAGATGAAATTGGAGACCTCATGATACAATGGCGCCCTTGAAGCCCTATTGTCTTTCAACCAAGCCTTTAACACATGATGCTTTTAGGGAGTTTTCATTTTTAAACTTTAATGTATTTCAGCACAGACCCCAAAACATATATCCCTGCCACAATGCAAAATGTATGTGTTTAGCTAATTTACACATTCCCTGAAAATTATAATAGCTTCAGCAAATCTCAAAGACCAAGTGAAAGCTCTCTTCTGAGATGTACCCAAGCTCCTACCTGCAAGCCTTCAAGGATCAAGATACAAGTTACAGTCTTCCAATACAAAATGACAGCAAAAGGGCACACTGCATTTTCAGAACAACCACAACAAATCAATGTACCTGTGTCCCTTCAATTATGTAACTCTAAGCAGATGGCAGGGATCCTTCTTGGAGATGCAAACATCTCCTTCAGGGCCAGGGAGAACACTGAGAAAACCAGACCTGGGATCCTGAGAGCACATTGAATATTCATGTCTCCCCAGCTCATTTTCACAGTTCTTATTTCCTAGACTGTACTGCTGACATGATCATTAACTTCTTTAGTTCCCATCATGTTTGGTTGTTCACTTGTTCTCACCTTTTGCAATTAATCATCACTATTGTCCAAATTCACTTGATGTATAAAGAGCTTCTGATTGTTGTAAGTTAATTCTGTACCCTGCCTTTTTGCTGAACTTGTTACCGGATTTTTTCTGGATATTTTGGCATCTCTTATATATAATATATCACCTGCAAAAGGGAACAAGTAGACTCTTCTTTTCTTACTTGTACCCTTAAATTTCCTTCTCTTGCCTTCCTGCTCCAACTGGAGCTTCCAGCATAATAGTGAAAAGGAATCGGGATAGTGGACAATGCTGTCTCATTACTGATTTTAATGAGATTTCTTAGAGTTTCCATCCATTTAAGATAAAGTTGCCTAGGGGTTTGTCATATATAGTCTTTATTAAGTTGAGATATTTTTTGCAGTCCTGCTTCTCCAGAAATTTTACAATGAAATTTTGTCAATGGCTATTGAGATGATCATGTGATTTTTGTATTCAAGTCCATTTATGTAATTTTATATATTTACTGGCTAACATATTTTGGACTCACCCTTCATTTCTGAGGTAAATCCAATTTAATCATGGTGAATAATATTCTTGATATGTACTTGTATTCAGGTCGCTTTTATTTTAATGAGGATTATTGCTTATATGTTCATCATAAATATTGCTCTGAAGTTGTTTTGTTTGGTTGTTGCTTCTTTACCTTGTTTGGCTAGTACACTAATACAGGTTTCATAGAATGAGTTTATTTCCATTTACGTAAATTTCATTCATACGTCTAGAAATCTGTACAGATAACTGATATGTGATGTCATTCTGTGTTAGTGCTGCTTTTATTGGTTGATGAATAAAGTTTTATTGGCCAATGGTTTATCAGAGTAAAGCTAGGTGGGAAGTCCAAACAAAGATAGACAGAATAGTCAGAGTCAAGGAGATGCCATATAGCCACTGGAGAAACTAGATGTGAGTTAACAAGCTACAAGCCTCAAGGTAAAATATACACTAATAGAAATGGGTTAATTTTATTTATTTATTTATTTTGGTTTTTCGAGACAGGGTTTCTCTGTAGCTTTGGAGCCTGTCCTGGAACTAGCTCTGTAGACCAGGCTGGTCTCAAATTCACAAAGATCCGCCTGTCTCCGCTTACCTCCCAAGTGCTGGGATTAAAGGCGTGCACCACCACCGCCCGGCGAAATGGGTTAATTTATATTTAGAATTTGGTCAGTAAAAGTCCTGAGCCATTGGTCAAGAAATTATATTTAATATATTAGCTTCTGAGTGATTATTTCATAAGTGACTGTGGGGACCCTGGAGGGTAGGAAAGAAATTGGGGACCAGATGGGACAGAGAATATTTCTAGCCACATGTGGCACCCAAGGTACATACACATAAAGTCTGAAAATGCTTAAGAAAGGGGCTTCTAGACCAACAAAAAAGGAATCAATTGCAGCTTCTTGATAGCCACATTTTTCAGACAGGCTGTTTGCTAGCAGAGGCGTGGCTCCTTTAAGAGATGACTTCCGGACAGTGTTAGCAGTAAAAACTGCATGACTTCTCTATAAGATGGCTTTCTGGTTCATGTTGGAAGCATGAATAGCTCTGGCTCTTTTGGGAGGTCCTCCTATGGAGCACTTAAATGTGGTTTGTGAGCAGTGTGCTATAAGTTGGTTAATAAAAGCATGGGCCCACTGCATTTCTGCAGCTGGAGAGTAAACATGGCTTGCAGAGCTGGCAGTTAATGTACCTCTGCCATGTTCAATGCCAAAGATGCATCAGTCTTAGCCACACCCACATAACATTTGAAATATGCTCCTATTCAAAAAAGGATTTGAAATCCCTTCATGAAAAAGGTCTTAAAGAGATCAGGAATACAAGGAACTTACCTAAACATAATAATGACAATGTGCAGCAAACTAACAGCAAACATCAAGGTAAATGGAGAGAAACTCAAAGTGATTTCACTAAAATCAGGAACAAGACAAGGCTGTCTACTCTCTCTCTCCATATCTATTTAATATCATACTTGACATTCTAACTAGAGCTATAAGAAAACAAAACGAGATCAAAGGTTACAAATTGGAAAGAAAGAAGTCAAACTTTCACAATTTTCTGATGATATAATAGTTTACATAAGTGACCCAAAAACAAAAAACAAACAAAAAAAATTCTACCAAGGAACTCCTATAGTTGATGAACACCTTCAAAAATGTGGCAGGTTACAAGATAACTCAAAAAAATTAGTAGCCCTCCTATATATAGATGAAAAATGAGCTGACAAAGAAATCAGAAAAACATAACCCTTCACAATAGCCACAAACATAAAATATCTTGTGATAACTTTAATTAAACAAGTGAAAGAGCTGTATGACAAGAACTTTAAGTCTTGGGAGAGAGGTAAGTGGCCACACGGCCAGACAGCCTGAAGTGTCATTCTTTGGAACAGTCCCGGGGGACTGATTCTAGACCCCCTCTAATCCCCTAAGCTTTTCAGGCTATCCGCTGGGGTGTGCTCCTGCTGCTGGCTTTCTTTACCCCATCCCACCCTGCCCCCAAGCCCGCCTTTTCATCTGCGAGGTACTTGGAACCCCCAACACAGTCTGCTTCAGGACTGAGGGGACCAGAGAGCCTGTGGGGAGTGTTCCTGCCACTGGGCCTTCTTTCTCCCATCCCATCCTGTCCCCAAGCCTGCCTTTTTGTCTGTGAGGTTTTTGGAACCCTGCTCCCATACTGAGGGGAAACAGAAAGGTGTGTAAGTGGCCACACAGCTGGACAGCCTGAAGTGACACTCTCTGGGACAGTCCCTGGGGGACTGAATCCAGGCCCCCTTCAATTCCCTAAGCTTTTCTAGCCACCCAGCAGGGTGTGTCCCTGCTGCTAGTTTTCTTTACCCCATCCCACCCTGTTCCCAAACCTGCCTTTTCCTCCGCAAGGTACTTGGAACCCCCAACACAGCCTGCTTCAGGGCAGAGGGATCTGAGAGCCTGCTCCAGTGCTAAGGGGACCTAAGAGAGGGCAGACCAAGGAAAACTCCCAAGTACTCAGTCAGCCACAGCAAAAATTGAACCAAGACGCCAGGACTCTACTGGCTTCATTTGAAGGAAGAGATGGGTAGGCACCAATGCAAGAATTCCTCCAACATCCTGAAAAGCAACATGGGAACATCAGAATCCAGTGACCACACAACAGGAAGACTTGATCATCCTAACACAGAAGAAGTAGAAAAAAATAATTTTAAACTTAACTTTATGAAAATGATGGAGACCTTTAAACAGGAAGTGGAAAACTCCCTTAAAGAAATGGAAGAGAAAACAAAGAAAAAGTTAGAAGAAATTAATAAATCCCTCAAAGATACCCAAGAAAACCAAGAAAAAGCAATCAAACAGGTAAAGGAAACAGTTCAAGACTTGAAGACCAAAATAGAGGTAATAAAGAAAACACAAACCGAGGGATGGCTGGATAGGGAAAATCTGGGTAAATGAACAAGAACTACAGAGACAAGTATAACCAACAGAATAAAAGAGATAGAAGAAAGAATCTCGGGCGCTGAAGATACTATAGAGGAAATAGACTCATTGATCAAAGAAAACATCAAATCCAACAAATTCTTAACACAAAACATCCAGGATATCTGGGATACCATAAAAAGACCAAACATAAAAATAATAGGGGTAGAAGAAGGAGAAGAACTCCAGCTCAAGCGCACAGAAAATATAATCAACAAAATCATAGAAGAAAAATTTCCCAACCTAAAGAAGGATATGCATATGAAGGTACAAGAAGGTTACAGAACGCCAAATAGACTGGATCAAAAAAAAATCCCCTCACCATATAATAATCAAAACACAAAACATACAGAATAAAGAAAGAATAATAAGGGTTGCAAAGGAAAAAGGTCAAGTAGCATATAAAGTTAAACTTATCAGAACTGCACCCTACTTCTAAATGGAAACCATGAGAGCCAGAAGGTCCTAAATAGATGTGCTGCAAACACTAAGAGGCCATGGATGCAAGCCCAGACTACTATACCCAGCAAAGCTTTCATTTACCATCAATGGAGAAAACAAGATAGTCCATGACAAAAACAGATTTAAATAATACGAATCCACAAACCCAGCCTTACAGAAAGTATTAGAAGGAAAACCCCAGCCCAAGGAAGCTAATTGCACTCACAAAACACAGGCATCTGATAACCCCCCACCAGCATAACCCAAAGAAGGGAAACACACAAGCACTACTACTGAAAAATAACTGGAATTAACAACCACTGTTCATTAATATCACTTAATATCAAAGGACTCAACTTACCTAAAAGACACAGGCTAAGAGAATGGATACGAAAACAGGATCCAGCCTCCTGCTGTATACAAGAAATGCACCTCAACCTTAAAGACAGACACTACCTCAGAGTAAAGGGTTGGGAAAAGATTTTCCAATCAAATGGGCCCAAGGAACAAGCCGATGTAGCTATCCTGATATCTAGCAAAATAGACTTCAAATTAAAAACAAACAGAAGAGATGGAGAAGGACTCTTCATATATATCACAGGAAAAAAATTATCAAATTGAAATCTCAACCCTGAAATTTTATACCCCAAATACAAGAGCATCCACATATGTTAAAGAAACATTACTAAAGCTTAAATCACACACCAAACCCCACACACTAATAGTAGAAGATTTCAATGCTCCACATTCCCCAACGGATAGGTCAGACAAATAGAAGCTTAACAGATAAATAATAGAACTAACAGATGTCATGACTGAAATGTTACAAGGAGAGGGAAGCCCTTTGTTTATCCCTGCTGCCTGGCTAGCTTAGCCCCTGAAATAACCACACAGAAACTGTATTCATTAAAACACTACTTGGCCCATTAGCTCTATGTTCTTATTGGCTGATTCTTACATCTTAATTTAACCCATTTCTATTAATCTGTGTATCGTCACATGACTGTGGCTTACCTGCAAGATTCTAACCAGTGTTCATCTCAGGCAGGAGATCCATGGCGTCTCTCACTCTGTCCTTCCCAGCATTCACTTCTGTCTTCTCCGCCTGTCTAAGTTCTGCCCTATCAGGCCCAAAGCAGTTTCTTTATTCATTTAACTAACGAAAGCAACACGTGAACAGAAGAACCTCCTACACCACTGAAATAGACTTAACAGACATCTACAGAACATTCCACTCAAACACAAAAGAATATACCTTCTATTCAGCACCTCATGAAGCCTTTCAAAAATTGAACACATATTCAAACACAAAGTAAACACAACAGACACAAAAAGTTGGAATAACCTCCTGTATCTTATTGGATCACCATAGTATAAAGTTAGAATTTAACAACAACACTTATTGTAGGAAACCTACAAACTCATGGAAATTAAACAGGGTTCAATTAAATCACCACGGGGACAAAGAAGAAATAAAGAAAAAATTAAAGAATTCCTAGAAATCAACAAAAAAGGCACAATGTATTCAAACCTAAGGAACATTATGAAAGTGGTGCAAAGTAAGTGCTTACATAAAGTGGAGAAATCTACCACCACTGACTCAACAACACACCTGAAAGCTCTAGAACAAAAAGAAACAGACTCACCCAGGAAGAGAAGACAAAAGAAAATAATCAAACTGAAGGCTGAAATCAATAAAATAGAAACAAAGAAAATAATACAAAGAATCAATGAAACAAGAGCTGTTTCTTTGAGAAAATCAACAAGATATACAAACCCTTATCCAATCTAATCAAAAGGCAGAGAGAGAACATACAAATTAACAAACTCAGAAATGAAAAGGGGAACATAACAACAGACACTAAGACACACATCACATACCACACACATCATATACCACACACACACACCACACATCACACACATCACATACATCACAACACACACACACATACACACACATCACATACATCACACCACACACACACACACATCACATACATCACACCACACATCACATACATCACACCACACATCACACACATCACATACCACACACATCACATACATCACATACCACACACATCACATACATCACACCACACACACACACCACACATCACATACATCACACCACACATCACACACATCACATACATCACACCACACACACACACACACACACACACACCACACACATACATACACACACACTCACACAGAGCCCCCAACCATGGACTTCCAGAGCACGATAGCATACATCTGTACGCGATTCTCCTCCTCCTTGGTTGGTGATGCTTGGAGAGCCAGACCATTCTCTACCATCTTCTTTTTTTTTTTTTTTTTTTTTTTGGTTTTTTGAGACAGGGTTTCTCTGTGGCTTTGGAGCCTGCGCTGGAACTAGCTTTTGTAGACCAGGCTGGTCTCGAACTCACAAAGATCCGCCTGCNGACCAGGCTGGTCTCGAACTCACAAAGATCCGCCTGCCTCTGCCTCCCGAGTGCTGGGATTAAAGGCGTGCGCCACCGCCGCCCGGCTTCTTTTCTCTTCCTATGCTAGCAGGAGTGTCTCCAATCTGGTCAATCTGATAGCCAAAGGTGTGCTGCCCCACGCTGCCTGGCCTCCCCAAGACATCATTCATAAACCTCCACTAGAATACCTGGACTGGATCCGCCAGCTCCCCAGGAACCTCCAGGAGAATGTGGTCCATTTCTCCCTACCCTGCAGCATCCTGGTACAGAAGGAAAAGGTGTGATTGTCAAGGAGGCTGGTCTGGCGGCCTCACAGCAGCCAACAGTACTAATCTTGGCTCCCCCACCACATCTATGTGCCACAGCTCCACTGTAGCTCACTTCAAGGGACCCAGAAAATGAATATCACTCAGGTCACAGAGAGGAACAACTGTGAACACTTGAACCTCCTCGATTTCCACACTGAGTGTCTTGTCTCTACCCGTGGCCGACATTGCTAATGAAGTACTATCCCAGCCCCATCCACCCAGACGCTGCACACCTTAGAGCCCTTCTCCCCCACAGTTCATGGAGGGCCCTGGCCTGGCATACGTGGCCTTCTCTCAAGTCATCTCATTGTTTCCTGGTTCTTCCTTCTGGGCCATCATCTTTCTCATGGCTCTGGTCATGGTGGGTCTGGGCACACTGACCACGCTCCTGGAGAGTATCGGGTTCCCCTGCAGAACAGCATCCCTTCCTTCACCAAGTATCCCAAGCTGGTACCAGGTAGAGAAGCCCCTACCCTGTAGTCTTCCTTTCACTTACCTCACCCGAAGCAACCCGGGGTCACATGGATCTCCAACTCACAACCCCCAGTGTAGCCCCATCCACCTCCACCCTTAGTGACTGTCTGCTTGGGAGGATTTCTGGGCAGCCTCGTCTTCTCCAGTCGTCCTGGCAGCTACGTGGTGTTCCTGTTTGATGGCCACCTGGTCCATATGGTCCTTGTCATTATTGTGGTGTTCCAGAACCTTTCTCTGGCTTGAATCTATGGAATCAGGAGGTCATTTCCGATCCCTGGGGGGGGGGGCTGTCAAGTCCATCCTAGGCCTTCAGGGGGCAGAGGCACTGTATAGGAGTCAAGGTTCTCAGAAAGCAGGCAGATCCTCCAGGAAGATGCATTCCTAAGTGCACTGCAGGCCAAGGGCCGTGGTACCATCCTGTGGACTGAACAATTCTCATGGGGTAACAAAACACGGCCCAGAGCTGGGGAGGCCTGGTCCCCCACACTAAGCATCAGGAGTTTCCAAGAGTTGGAGATAGAAGGTCTACCTATGCCCTGGTATGCCCAGGCCTTACATCCTGATGGCTACCTCCTTCATCCAGATTCAGGGATGAGATGTTCAGCCAGCTGGGCCGCCTGGTGTGGTCACCCTTCACCTTCCTGTGGAGTTACGTGACACTGCCCGCTCTGCTGGTGTTGCTCACCATCTGCTTCCTGAACCTCTACCACAGGGAGTCCCTCTACTACATCTCCTGGAATGACAATATGGTGCGGCCCGGCCCATGACAACCTGGGGACCTAGAACCCCACCCTGTGTCTCTTACACTTAGGGACCTGGAGACCCCAAACCCCAAGCACATAGACTCAACCCCCCATCCTGCATTTCCTACCCTCGGGACTTGGGGAACCCTGCTCCCAGAGCATTCAGATTGAGCCCTCACCTGTATCTCTTGCCCTGGGGACCTGGGGACACTGAACCCAGACTGAGCCCTTCCCCCTGTGGTCCACTGTCCCTGTCCCCAGAGCCAGGAAGTGAAGCAGCCTTACCAGAAGATAGTCCTGGGCTGGGTCATCTTGCTCAGCTCTGGCTCTGCTGCCCATCCCTGTGTACCCGCTGCAGCACTGGTGGAACCAAGTCACCTGTGAGGTCTCTAAAAAGCCTTCGTCCTACAAAAGGACAGAAAGAGGATCCTACAAGGTCAGCCAGTGGCCTGGACACCTAAGAAGACTCACCCTCAGAGGCCAGGACAAAGGTGGCCAGGTCCCACTCCCAGGAAAGAATCCCACAAATGCCGTCTACCTTCAACCCCCAACCTGTTGGCAAAAAGGGACAGTGAAAGTTACTCCACTTTCAGCCTTCGAGATGACTCCATTGTCCCCAACTATCCCTGAGGTACCAAAGCCCACTGTCCTCCCAGCAGGTGATCTTGGCTGCCACAGCACTGAACAGAAAAGACAGGCAGAAGGCTTCCGAAGTGGCCATGTTATGTGTTTTCAGTCTCTGGTGATGTACACGAAGCCAGTACCTGCCTCACAGAAAGCAGAAGACGGGTATGGGAAACACAGTGGGAACTTCTGTGAGAGCCCCAACTGGGCTTCAGCTGGACACACCAACTCAGAAGCCCATCTTCCAGCAGTCTGGATGCTGTGCCCAGTGCAGGCCCAGGGCCCCCTGACTCTCTGAGAGATGGACACAATTTTGATGTGCCCAGGCTGGCATCTAGCACACAGCCCCAGTTACTGAGGGACAAAGCGCTCCCTCTAGCTCCGCCTAGCCCTTCTGCCTGTCAGTTGTGTGACTGACCTCCCAGGGACGAGGATCTCACATGTGCCGAGATAGCAAATGTTGCCTGTTAATAAATGAGGTGGTGGAATACATACCCACTGTGGGCAGTGTTCTCTCTCATACACACACTCTTCACACACACCCGCTGTGGGCACAGTGTTCTCTCTCACACACACACACTTCACACACACCCGCTGTGCACACAGTGTTCTCTCTCACACACACACTTCACACACACCCGCTGTGGGCACAGTGTTCTCTCTCATACACACACTCTTCACACACACCCGCTGTGCGCACAGTGTTCTCTCTCACACACACACTTCACACACACCCGCTGTG